>APFE031087865.1:6164-18620 GCA_000404065.3 Pinus taeda | reverse complement strand
TTTTAAATGCGTTGCTTCAGAATCACACTTCTCTCTTTATCCTAATGTTTTTAATGATGATAGCTTTTCCCCTCTCAACATTAAAGATATTTCAAAAAACACAGAGGATAATTCAAATAAGTCATCATTAGATTTTCAAAATAAATAGATAGCTATAGAACATCCTTTGATTGCTTCCAAACAAAGATCACTTGAATCACCTTGTCTGAAATTATATGACCAAAAGGAAGAATTTAGGGAAACTGGTAAAATTAGTTATCATGGTTACTTTGCCAACGATGATGTTATTGATTTATCTCAAGTAACTCATCAAAGCTCAAAAAATGAGAGATATTCTAATTCGGAAGACATATCATTCAATCCTCATTTCAAAGCCAAAGATCATTTGCCTAATTTTGCTGACCAAGACGATGTCCTGATCTATGACTCATATCATGAAGAAACCCCCATGCCTGTTCACAATCATAATTTATCTTATGATTCACAAGACCTGGCCAGTTCTTGTGAACAACAAAATTTTACAAGCTTATCCCAGTTGTGTTGTAACTTTATTTGTACAAAAAACTATTTCTTTTATTGTTGTTCCCATTTGCACTCATTTTGTACAAAATTGGATTGCGTTTTAAATTTTTAGTTTTTTGATAGATTATTCTAGTATGACCAACACCTTACCAAAGAACATCCAAAAGACGAGCTACCATTGTGGAAAGCTAAATTATGTCAAGGAAGTACAAAACTTCCTCTATTACAAGATCATCGAGATATAACAGAAATTCATCCTTATTTTTATGATCCAATAGATATCTAGTTGGAAAGAAGTTTTTGCGAGAAAGAAATTTTGGGCAAAATTCCAACTGGTGTTATGCATTCTTATTCCGCATCCAACGTTAACAGTCCAAGAGAAGTTCTGTTCTTAACACTAATGTTGGAAAGTTGCATACGTGTAGGAATAAAAATGAGAAGGTGGCTCCATTGGAAATATCATTTCACCTAGTCAAATTTTTGTATATAATTAGAGTAGGAGTAGGAGTAGTTTAGTTAGGTAGTTAGGTTTATTTTTGAATAGTTGATAGTCAAATAAGAAAATAAGATTATCCTTATTGTCTACACAACCCTAGGGAATGTCTGCTTCTCATTTTGTTAAGTATTTTTCTCCGTAAATAAAGTTTGCTTTGGTCAACAACACTTGACGTTTACGAAAGACACCTTTTTCTCTATCAAGATTTTGAACTTCTGCTTCTATGAATGACAAATATTTTTCTTTGAAACTTGATCTTTATTATCAATAGAACTTTAATCCAGATATGATATTGGTTTCAACTCCAAAAATTGAAGAAAGCAATCTTAGCGAAGCAAATTGGTTTTATGTCAGTACAATGAAATGGCATCAAAAATGAAAGAATGAAGAGCCCTGAGAAAACGATTCCCTAAAGAAGCTTCCTATTATTGTCCATCCCAAAACTTTCTTAGGAAAAAAATTGACCTTCCTTCCGCTAAGGAAATCACAACATCAGTGGAAGCAATCCAATGAAAACACTAATATCTCAAAGAATAAGAGGTCTCAATCACGAGCCGAACTTAATCAATCATCAACATATATTTTAACTTGCTGACTTGCCAAAACTGTCCACCAAACAGGGCCAATTGAATCAAGATTGTTGCAATCACAACACAAGGGTCTCATCAAACGAGCAGCTGTTCACAAAAGTATGAAATCAAGTGAGTGACTGTGTCATAATTTGGCCACAAACAAGACAATTGTTCTTTAGAGAATAAAAAAGAAAAGTGTCAAAATGGGTTTTTCTCCTGAATAGTTTGTAAAGCACTTAGGTAGGATAAAGGACATTAACTGGTTAATAGGTAACCCTGCCCGAGGCTATGGACCGCCTGCTGGCAGCAGAGGCTCTACCTGCGACAAAGAAGCATATTTGAAAAGGACTGCTATACAGGGAAGACTTTATTTTAAATTTTAGTTTAAGACCAAGTAAGGCCTGGTGTAAATTCAAGAACAAGCTAAGAATACAAGTAAATAGAAACGAGTTGAAATGAAATATCATTGATGGTTTGAAGTATAATATTTTTATCTTTATATAATAAGGTTTAGGTTTTCTGAGAAATTTTTTTTATTACATTTAGAAGTTTGGAAAACGTCAAAAGAAGGTCAGAGATAACTGGTTCTCCCAAGTGAATCGCCAATTGTTGTGGCCAGCAACAACCCCCCCTTTTTTCATTTAAGTATTTGTCCAAAATAGCCTAAATGAATGGGGACTCCTCCTAGTTTTATATTTTGAGAAAAATCAAATTTCCCTTCTTTCAAAAATAAAGCTACCAATCGTAAGCTAGATTACGTCTTTCGAATATTTTTTAACCTAAGTCTACGATATAGGGTATAATGGTCCTTTAAAAATTGCCAATAATGCGTAAGGCCCCCCCCACGTTAAGTCTAACGTCGCATCGGCAGTATAGTAATGTTCATTAGGAAAAACCTTAAAATCTGCCGACCTGTGATAACACCGATCGCAGGATCGCACGATCGCAGAAATAAATGACAATACTTCAAACATCAAACTCCTACGACTGCGATGGTTTTGCGACCTGCGATATTGCCGTATCGCCGTGATGGTGCAGTCCTTGTGATCTGGCGATTTGCGATTATAGCGTGCCTTGCGATGAACCGATCTTCCAAATGTAATATAAGCAAATCATGAATCATTTAATCGCGAATCCTTCGGGCCACGCGCATTCAAAGAAAATCCACTTACCATAATCTGACCCCAAATCATGCACTTTTAATGATAGTAAGTGGATTAGTTGTCAATTATTTAATGAAATAAAGACGCGTGCTTTTCTAAAGAATTATTTCACATAAGGTGGCATATTTGGTATATCTGTTGCATTTAAAACTCTCCCATCACCTTTCTCAATCAGTCATTTCCACTTCGCTCGTAATCTGCAGGAACTAAGAGATAAGAAGATTCAAAAGCCGAACACAGGAGCAAATGGGAAAGAAATATAAAGCCCAAGGCTTTGAGACGAAGGAAAAGACAAAGGAGATGGCGCCCTTGTACACAGACACTGCATGCAACAGGGACGCAGGAATTTCGACCTGGGAAGGCATGTATAGGTTGCTGGAGGAGGAATATCCTAGAGTAATGAAGGTCAATAGTGCCGTGGGATCAAAAAACTCTTCCGAGGCATCCTCAGAAGAGCTGGCATGTTCACTTCTTCACCGAATAGCAGTTAGACCCAAGATTTTGTCGTATACAGATATGATCAGATGGATACTTGACAATGCAGAGTTACAAGGCAGACAATTCAAGGCTCAAGGGCATGGGCTCATAGGATCATTCGCTGTGCAAGACTTAAAGCTTATGTATCATCTTCCTTAGCCTCAGATGACCTACAACACGCAATTTGTCAAGAAATTTGCAGCAGAGAACCCAAACCTAGCAGAAACCACTAAAGAATCGACCAGAAGAGAGGAGCCACTAAAAAGGGACGAAAATGGTATGTACAGCACTGGTTCCCTCACCTCTACATATTGTTTTGTTGCGACCATGATTTGCAGGCTATTTGGGATGCCAGACATAAATAAATTTTCGTCTGAATGGTTACCACTCATAGACGCTGCCACAAACGTCAATCTCGTGGATTGGGCCAAAATATTTTCTGATAATCTATACACTGCTGTTATGAATTACCGGTCTAAGAGATCCTTGTCTCAAAGGGTCTATCCTCCTTTTTATCTATCTACTTATATTATGGATTCTATTCGCTATGTATCTAAACTCCCAACCATGGGTTGGAAATGGACTACCCAGGACCCGTCACCTATTCATGTTTATCACAAAGTATTATGGGATTCACAGTTTGCCCCTCACTTCTATCAGATTTGCCACGAGCTCATCTTACCCCTATATAGGATGATGTATGGTGAAGAACCCCCGAGGTGCTCACCCGAAGCACAAATAAACATCATCCCCGTCGCAAGATGGTTCGGGGAATAATGGTTGACTTATATTAGAGTGTTTGGGAGCACTGTAACTCCACATGTCCTACCTCTGTATGTCCCTGACAAGCTTTTGGCTAGGGAAATTGCCTATCAGACTTGCTCAGAAGGCGGCCTAACCAAAGAACTAAAAGACAAGAAGAAGGCCATATGGCCTCAGTTTCCTGTAGCTTGTGGGGCCTTCTCATTGTTCGATGTAGGACACGCTTTTGCCGAAGTAGAGAATGTGACGTCTCTACAGTTATTTAAATTCCCCGCTCGGCCTTTTGACCTAAATAATGTTGCCCATGATTTCACTATAAGTGTCAGAATAAAAGTGTTCGTTGGAAAGAAAGATTTATTTGATGATTTGTTTCAAAGTAAAAGTTCACTCCAAGAAGTTTTGCGAGAAGCTCAGTCGAGGTTATCCCCAGATGACCTCCAAATATTTTTGTTATACAGAGAAAGAAGGCTAGCCAGTGTTCCTCTAGAAAAGTTGCGACTACTCGCCAGAGAGCCTACTCCCAGTGTCAGCCTCAGCAGAAACTCCAGTACTTCCAAATCCAAATCTGAAGCTGCCCAAGGAACGCCTGAACGTTCTAAAAAGTTTGCAAGCGACCAAGGAAAAAGCAAAGAAACAGCTAAAGATACAGCTCAGTCAAGTGCAATGTCGCAACTGCAAGTTATCACCTCCCCACCAAGAGATGTCCCTCCTCCCGTCATTAAATCACCACTCGTCACAACAGAGCTCGAGAAAGAATGGGAAAAATTCAATGAGCTAATCAGCCTTGAAGGGCAAGTCCCAAGAACACCTGTGAGCAATGCACAGGTAACACAGGAAATGGTTTCGACCATGGTCGGTAGTGTCTCAGAAACGGAGCAAAGTCATATCGCTCCGCCTTCTGAGGTTCTACTTAGTGTAGAGGAAATTCCCCCACTGGATGTGTTCTATAGTCCCCAACATAAAGCAGTGGTGAGGAGACAATGAAAGAAGAGAAAGCTGGAGAATACGCTATCACAGGATGCTGAACATTTAGACGTCTTATAGAAAGACCCTAACAGCAACCCAACATAAAATATCACGAAATTGTCTCAGATCGCAGGAGCATACGCTTCTGCGACTATAGACAAGGCGTCGGAAGTTCAGCAACTATTGAGGGAACAAGAAAACCAAATACAACTACTACAACAACAGCTACAACAAGCCAATGCTAGTATTGAAGCGTCCAAACAACTCGGGAAACTACAAGAAGACTTTCAACAGATGCAGATAAGCTATCAAAGAAGCCTAGACGAAAAAGGAAAGTAGTTGCAAGCTTTATAAGAAATACACAAGGACGAGCTGAAGCTTGCCGAATTTGTTTCAGAGTCTATTGGCCTAAATGAACAACTTATGCAGCAACGGGAAGAGTTTTGACGTAAAATATCGCAGTGGAGTCACTATTGCGAGTTGAGCGATAAACTCACCAATCAAGTGACAGACTTGCGAAGTGACTATGACCAGATTGACAGACGAGTGACAGAGTATCTAGCTTGGCAGGATGGAGAGGAAGGGAAGAGAGAAAATGCACCCAGAATAAATGAGAGCCATAAAGAATTGCTCTTTAACAAATGGGACGATCAAATTAGGCAGGCAGAATAGGTGGCAGAGACAGCGGCGACACAGGCGAGCGTTCTTATCGACTGTGTAAATGAGAATTTACACAGAGCCAACTTAATCACAGAAAACCACCCCGGGGTACCTACCAAACAAGTCACGAATGGAGGAAGAAAGGAAGCAGAAGGCGCAGGAAAAGGGAAAAGCGATCCAGGCATTGAATAGGTTGAATTGGGAGTGTTACTGGGCATACTTAGTCAATCCACACAGTCAATGGATGACTGTGAAATGCATCATAAACTCAGTCGAGAAAGTAGTGCCAGCTCTCATAGATTCTGTTTTCGCAACCCAGCTCAGTGCAGAAGTCAGCCAACCGACTCTTCTCAAATCCATGATGAACACTTGCAGTTTTAAGGACCAAATTCAGAAGTAGCTTATTTTTAGAAGTTTGTTGTTTCTTTTTATTTAGATTAGAAAAAGGACGGTGATTTGAAAAACCGTATCCTAAATTTTGTAAAGACTCTATTATTAGAATTAGGAAGTAGTATTTTAACCCTTCTCATGCATTTAGAGAAGGGTCCAGAGATTTGTCAAAAACTTGTCCTCGGAACATGCACTTCTGCACCCTCAGAGGAGGTTTTGATGAATGGATGGATCGAGATTTATTCTTATTTTCATTTAATGTCTGCTACTGATGTTGCACTTTTGTACTCTTAGTAGATGTTAGAACAAGTAGAGATAGATCGTTTTTGCTTGAAGTTTGTGAGTAGAATTAGTCATAAATGGTACTTTTGTCTCTTGGCAATTTCTGCTTATATTCTTTAAGTGATTTATAGTTTTCAGTTGTTTATATGTTATTGCATGAATGTATGGGTTACCATTTGGCACTTCTGTATAGTGGAGTCATTTATTTATGTTTAACATATGAATAACTTATTATGCGATATGCTGTTCACAACTGTTTTTCCTAACTTCTTATGAAAAGTGGTTTATCTTGATTGATTTCTATTCTTATGATAGCTGAATGATCTTTATTACCAGTTATTGTTTGAAATCTCTTTAGATCGCATAATAGAAGATATATATCCTGGGTTAGCGTATATTAGATGTGTTGTTTCTCATTAGATTACAATAGCATAGAGTTAGTTTAAGGATCTGAATTAAATTAGCTTAAAAGTACTCTTAGATCAGCATTATTCAACTCTACACACACACACACCCTCAGATCGGGAAACTGGTCCCGTTATCCCCAGTCGAACCCGCTATACCAAATGGATAAGGAGCTGCCAACCAAGGTCCAGACCGGGTGGGTATCCCCCTTGTTTTCGACCTGATTTTTGGGGCTTCAACATATTTGGTGCTAGAAAGAGGGCCTGAACATAGTGTTTGTTGGAATGATTTTCAATCGTAACATTTGAATCTAGATGGTTGCTCACAAACTTCCCATTTGGAGTTGCATCCATGTTCCTACCTCTTCCAACACTCCACTTGAAGTGGTAAGACTCTTGTCTTAGGTAAAATTCAACGGTAAGAATAATTCTTCTGCTTTTAATCATGCTCTTCAATTTATTCAAAGAGTTTCAAGTTATGATGTTCAAAGAATTGATGAAGGCGTTTTATGCAGAATTTTTACTCTTACATTCACGGCGGAAGCAAGAAAATGGTGCAGAACCCTCCCAGTTGCATAAATTCACAGCTGGGACCAATTTGTCAAGACTTTCATTGTTGAATTTGATTGTTATGACTATGACCAGGTATATGATGAAATCGATTATCTACGGAAACAAGATGAATCTGTTAGGGAATTTAATATGCGATTTCATCTTAATTGTCTAAAGTACGATCTTGAAAGTGAACTCATAGATGAAGAACCTTTGGATTATGTTGAACATTCCCTCCCTCCTATATCTAATCAAGCAGAAATTAGTCCGATTTTTGTTTTATTTTCTTCTAATATGAACGAGAATCCCAATTTGAATATACCGATCGCCCATAACGAAGAAAGTCCCCAAAGCCTCGGAGTCATGCATACTCTAATGCAAGAAGACAAAAGCGAGGATGCTGGAGAAGAGCCTGCCTTGGAACCAGGAGATGACTTTGATACAAGGTCGGATAATATCGTTGCAAGTCAACAAATGCAGATGCCAAGGTTAGAACAGCAAACTATTTCTCTTTCACAAAGTATCAGTACACAAAGGTATGATCTAAAGCCCGATGTCTATGTTGAATCGGATGAACGAAAATCTTTTCATGATGATATTTTTAAATGCGTTGTTTCAGAATCGCATTTTTCTCTTTATCCTAATGTTTTTAGTGATGATAATTTTTCCCCTCTCAACATTAAAGATATTTCAAAAATCACAGAGGATTATTCAAATAAGTCATCATTAGTTTTTCAAGATAAAGAGATAGCTATAGAACATCCTTTGGTTATTTTCAAACAAGAATCACTTGACTTTCCTTGTCTGAAAATATATGACGAAAAAGAAGAATCTAGGGAAACCTCTAAAATCATTTATGATGGTTACTTTGACAACGATGATGTTATTGATTTATCTCAATTAATCCATCAAAACTCAGATAATGAGAGATATTCTAATTCGGAAATCATACCATTCAATCCTCATTTCAAAGCGAAAGACCATTCGCCTGATTTTACTGACCAAGACAATATCCTGATCTATGATTCATATCATGAAGAACCCCCCATGCCTGTTCACAATCACAACTTGTCTTCTGATTCACAAGACCTGGCCAGTTCTTGTGAACAACAAAATATTACAAGCCAATCCCAGTTTTGCTGTAACACTATTTGTACATATAATCATTTCTTCCTTTCTCACTTGCACTCATTTTGTACAAAATCGGATTGTGTTTTAAATTTTCAGACTTTTGATAGATTACTCTGGTATGTTGAGCACCTTTTCAAAGAACATTCAAAAGACGAGCTACCATTTTGGAAAGCTAAACTGTGTCAAGGAAGTCCAGAACTTCCTCTATTACAAGATCATCAAGCTATAACAGAAATTCACCCTCATTTTTATGATCCGATAGATATCCAGTTGGAAAGAAGTTTTCATGAGAAAGAAATTTCGGACAGTATTCCAACTGAAGTTATACATTCCTATTCCACATCCAACATTAACAATCCAAGAAACGTTTTTCCCTTAACACTAATGATGGAAAGTTACATACGTGTAGGAATAAAAATGAGAAGGTGGCTCCATTGGAAATATCATTTCACCTAGTCAAATTTTTGTATATAGTTAGGATAGGAGTAGGAGTAGTTTAGTTAGGTTATTAGATTTACTTTTAATAGTTGGTAGTCAAAATAAGAGAAGAGATCATCCCTACTCTCTACATAGCCCTAGGGAATGTCTACCTCTCACTTCGTTAAATATTTTTCTCCATAATAAAGTTTGCTTTGGTTAACAGCATTTGACGTTTACAAAAGGCACCTTTTTCTCTATCAAGATTTTGAACTCCTGCTTCTATAAACAGCAAATATTTTTGGAAACTTGATCTTTATTATCAATAGAACTTTAATCCAGATATGATACTAGTCTCAACTCCAAGAAATTTGAAGAAAGCAATCTTAGTGAAGGAATTGTTTTACATCAATACAATGAAAGGCATCAATAACAAAATAAGGGGTCCCTGTAGAGACAGCTATTTTCAAAGAAGCTCTATTATTGTCGTCCATAACTTTCTTAAGGAAAGAAAATTGACTTCCTCCCTGCTAAAGGAAATCGCAGCATTCAGGGAAACAATCCAAGAAAACACTATATCTCAAAGAATAAGAGGTCTCATCACGAGCTGGCTTATCATGATCACAGATATTATAACTTGCTGACTTTGCCAATACTGTCCACCAAAACAGGGCAACGACTCAAGATTGTCGCAATCAAAAGACAAGGGGTCTCATCACGATCCAGCTTGTTCAGCAAAAGTTTAAATCAAGTGAATGACTGTGTCATAATTTGGCCACCAAACCAAGACATTGTTCTTTAGAGAATAAAAAAGAAAAAAATGTCAAAATGGGTTTTTCTTTGAAAGGTTGTAAACAACCTTAAGCAGGATAAAGGATCATTACTGGTTAATAGGTAACCCTGTCGAGGCTATGGACGCCTGTTGGCAGCAGAGGCTCTACCTGCGACAAAGAAGCATATCTAAAAAAGACTGCTATACAGGGAAGACTTTATTTTAATTTTTATTTAAGACCAAGTAAGCGCTGGTGTAAACGCAAGGACAAGCTAAGGATACAAGTAATTAAAATAGAAAGGGGTTGAAACAAAATATCATTGACAGTTTGAAGTATAATATGTTTTATCTTTCTATAATAAAGTTTAAGTTTTCTGAGAAAATTTTTTGTTTTTAGAAGTTTAAAAAACGTCAATAGAAGATCAGAGATAACTGGTTCTCCCAAGTGAATCACCAATTGTTGTGGCCAGCAACACCCCCCCTTGTTCATTCAAGTGTTGACCAAAATACTGAATGAACGGGGACCCTTAGTTTAATTTTTGAGAAAAATCAAGTTTTTCTTTCTTCAAAATAAGGTTACCATCGTAAGCTTAGAAAGGTCTTTCGAATATTTTTAACCTAAGTTTACGATAAGGTAAAGGTCTTTAAAAATTGCGTTGCAAAAAGATAAGAAATTCCTTCATTCTCATATAATAATGGTATGCGCAAGGCCCCCGTGTTAAGCATAACATTGCATCGCAATGAAGTAATGCTCATAAGAAAAAACCTCAAGGTCTACTGATCTGCGATAACACCTATCGCAAGATCGCATATCGCAGAAATAAACTGGCAATATTTGGCAAACATTAAACTTTTGCGACCTGCGATGTTGCGATCATTGCGATAGTGCAATCTGCGATCTTGCGATTTGCGATGACACGATCTTCGATGCTACGTAAGCAAATCATGAATCACTTAATCACGAATCCTTCGGGCGCGCCGTTCAAAGAAAAGCCACTTACCATAATCTGACCCAAGATCATGCGCTTTTAATGATAGTAAATGGATTAGTTGTCAGTTATTAAATGAAATAAAGACGCGTGCTTTTGTAAAGAATTACTTCACGTAAAGTGGCATATTTGATATATCTGTTGCATTTAAAACTCTCCCATCACCTTTCTTAATCATTCATTTCCACTTCGCTCGTAATCTGCAGGAACGAAGAGCTAAGAACATTCAAAGCCGAACGCAGGAGCAGATGGGAAAGAAACATAAGGCTCAGGGCTCTGAGGCGAAGGAAAAGACGAAGGAGATGGCGCCTTTGTATACAGACACTTCCTGCAACAGGGACGCAGGAATTTCGACATGGGAAGGCATGTATAGGCTGCTGGAGGAAGAAAATCCTAGAGTAATGAATGTTGATAGCGTCGCGGGCTCACAAAACTCTTCCGAGGCATCCTTAGAGGAGCTGGCATGTTCATTTCTTCACCGAATAGCAGCTAGACCCAAAATTTTACCGTATACAGATATGATCAAGTGGATACTTGACAATGCAGAGTTACACGGTAGACAATTCAAGGTTCAAGGACATGGGCTCATAGGATCATTCGCCGCGCAAGACTTAAAGCTTATGTATCATCTTCCTGAACCTCACACTACCTACAATGCACAATTTGTCAAGAAATTCGCAGCAGAGAACCCAAATCTGGCAGAGACCACTAGAGATTGGACCAGAAAAGAGGAGCCGCACAAAAAAGACAAAAACGGTATGTATAGCACTGGTTCCCTCACCTCTCCATATTGTTTTGCTGCGGCCATGCTTTGTAGACTGTTTGGGATGTCGGACATCAATAAATTTTCTTCTGAATGGCTACCACTCATAGACGCTACCACCAACGCCGATATCGTGGATTGGGCCAATATATTCTCTGATAATCTATACACAGTTGTTATGAATTACCGGTCTAAAAGATCCTTGTCTTAAAGGGTCTATCCTCCTTTTTATCTGTCTACGTATATTATGGATTCTATTTGCTATGTGTCTAAATTCCCCACTATGGATTGGAAATGGACTACCCAGAACCCATTACCTCTCCATGTTTATCATAAGATGTTATGGGATTCCCATTTCGTCCCGTACTTCTGTCATATTCGTCATGAGCCTATCTTACCCCTGCATAGAATGATGTGTGATGAAGATGAAAAGAAAAGCGCAAGTGCACCCGTAATAAACAAGGGTCATAAAGAATTGCTCTTTAACAAATGGGACGATCAAATCAGGCAAGCAGAATAGGCAGCGGAGACATCGACAACACAGGCAAGCATTCTTATCAACTGTGTAAATGAGAATTTACACAGGGTCAACTTAATCGCAGAAACTACCCCGGGCTACCTACCAAATAAATCACGACTGGAGGCAGAATGGAAGCAGAAGGCGCAGGAAACGGGAAAAGCGATCCAGGCATTGAACAGGTTAAATTCGGAGTGTTACTAGGCATACTTAGTCAAGCCACACAGTCAATGGATGACTGTGAAATGCATCATAAACTCAGCCGAGAAAGTAGTGCCAACTCTCATAGATTCTGTTTTCGCAGCCCAGCTCAGTGCAGAAGTCGGCCAACCGACTCTTCTCAATTCCATGATGAACACTTGCAGTTTTAAGGACCAAATTCAGAAGTAGCTTATTTTTAGAAGTTTGTTGTTTCTTTTTATTCTAGATTAGAAAAAGGACGGTCATTTGAAAACCGTATCCTAAAATTTTGTAAAAACACTACTATTAGAATTAGGAAGTAGTATTTTAACCCTTCTCATGCATTTAGAGAAGGGTCCAGAAATTTGTCAAAAACTTGTCCTCAGAACATGCACTTCTGCACCCTCAGAGGAGGTTTTGATGAATGGATGGATCGAGATT
>APFE031087860.1:0-11453 GCA_000404065.3 Pinus taeda | reverse complement strand
AGCCCTTGGAGCTTGTTTGAGACCATAAAGCACCTTTTTCAGTCTGCATACAATTTTTGGATCATTTCCAAGAATGAAACCATCTGGCTGCTCAATGTATACTTCTTCTTCTAAGTCTCCATTCAGAAAGGCTGATTTCACGTCCATTTGAAATATTTTGAACTTTTGAAAGCTTGAGAGAGCAAGGAACATCCGGATGGCCTCAAGTCTTGCAACAGGAGCAAAAGTTTCTTCAAAATCTATTCCTTCTTGCTGCGCATACCCTTTACAAACAAGCCTGGCCTTGTTTCTAATTACTTCCCCATTTTCATTCAACTTATTTTTGAAGACCCATTTTGTCCCTATAACATTCTTATCCTTTGGTCTAGGAACCAACTCCCAAGTGTCATTCCTTTCGATCTGCTCAAGTTCTTCATCCATTGCTTTGACCCAACATTCATCTTTGCATGCCTCTTTCACACTTTCTGGTTCAGTAGAAGAGAGTAATGCCAAATAGCTTGAAGCTTCTGCAATTGTTCTTCTTGTTTGTACACCTTCTTCTTTCTGCCCCAAAATCTGAGATTCTAATGATTCTTCTGAACATACCAGGATGGAGTCTTTTCTTCTATCCTTGTCTGTTCCTCTGGTGCTTCTTGAGGCTCTTCTTCTTCATCATTCTGTCTTTGAGGGTAGCCTTCATCTTCTTCGATATTTTCAGGATTTACTTGCCTAGGAATGTATCCCTTTTCATCAATCACTACATCAATGCTGTCAACAATTCTTCCAAGTCTTTTATTGTAGCACTTATATGCTTTGTTGTGTGGAGAATAACCAAGAAGAATGCCTTCATCTGCTCTAGTTTCAAGTTTGCCAAGTTGCTCATCAGTATTCTTAATATAGCATTTGCTTCCAAAAATTTTGAAATGCTTTACTGAAGGAGTCTCACCATACCAGAGCTCATGAGGAGTTTGAGTGTTGTTCAGGCGGACATTTGTTTTGTTGAGAATAACAACCGCAGCATATGCAGCTTCACCCCAGAAAGTTGCAGGGGTTCTAGACTCATCAAGCATAGCACGAGCCATTTGTTGGACTGTTCTGTTCATCCTTTCCACCACTCCATTTTGCTGAGGAGTTCTAGTTGTAGATAATTCCCTTCTTATACCATGTTCTTCACAGAAATCAAAAAATTCATTTGAGGTAAACTCTCCACCTCTGTTGGACCTGAGACACTTAATTTTGTAACCTGATTCACTTTCAACCAAGGCTTTGAAGGATTTGAATTTTTTGAATGCTTCGTCTTTGTGCTTCATAAGTCCTAACCAAACAAACCTGGAGAAATCATCAATGAATAATATCAAGTATTCTTCTCCTCGAGGTGTCCTTTTTCTAAAAGGACCACATACATGTGTATGGACTAGCTCAAGAGGCATGCTAGCTGATCCTTCCTTCTCCGGAAAGTTAGTTCTGGTTTGCTTTCCAAACTGACATGATTTGCATATGCTGTTGTATGGAATTTTGATATCTGGAAGACCACGAACTGCCTGTTATTTGCATGCTTTCCTTATTTGTGAAAAGCTTAGATGCCCCAACCTCCGGTGCCATAACCAGTGTTCATCATCCTTGCTCAAATAGCATTGTTGTTGTCCTTCTTCAAATATGTATAAATTATTTGGAGTTATTCTGCCTTTGATCACTGTTCTTCCTGTATAAAGATCACGAACACTACACCCATCTGATCAAAATACTACCTTGGTTCCATTATCGCACATCTGAATGACACTTAATAGATTATGCTTCAAGCCATCAACATACAAAACATTTCCAGCTTTGACCTTTTCTTTCAACTGATTAGTGCCTTTTCCTTTTATGGCTGCAGGAGTATCATTTCCAAAGGAAGCTTTCTTTCCCTTTTCTAAAGCAGTATATGATTCAAGTTTTTGTTTATCACCTGTCATATGCTTCGAACATCCACTGTCGATGTACCATAGATTTTCCTGTCCTTCTGCATAAAAGGCTATCCCACATCTTTCTGGTTGTGGTTCCTTTATTCTCCATGTTCTGGTGCTTGAGGTTTGTTTCTTTGTCTGCTGAAACCTACTCCTACATTTAGAAGCTTCATGACCAAAGTTATTACAAATAGAACATTCAATTTCATTTTCAAGCGCCGAAAAGTTGTTATAGTTCCTTTTCGTAATTCCAGGAATACTTCTTTGTTTTTGAGCTTCTCTAGTCATGATTGTCTTATTGGCAACACATTGAGCTGCTTTGTGACCAAAGTTATGGCAAGAGAAACATTGGCCATTGAAGAAATTCCTGCGACTATCATCCATCCGATTATAGTTTCTATTGACATCCATTCTTGAAGAAAATTGGGAAGATTTTAGTTGAGGTTGGTTGTAGTTTCTATTTGTCCTTAAGGTAGCTTGCCCCTGATTTTCTTGATAGTCTTTGTTCATTTTTGATGAAGACTGTCCCTAATTTACCTGATGATTTCTATTAGGCTTTTGTTCACTCCTTCTTGCTGCATCAAGATAACTTTTGGAGGTGGAAGCTTGAGATGTTTCACCCTTATACCCCAGACCTGTCTTGATTAGAGGGGAACGCTGCAAATTGATAAGATCATCCAGAGTTTCAGATCCTTTAACAAATTTAAGGTTAAGGGCCTTTGTTTTCTCAATTTCCTTTCTAAGGCCAACAATTTCACATTCTAACTTCTCAAGAAATTTTGCTTTTTCATCAAGTTGAAATTGCAGAGTATCAATGATCACATTCTTTTCTTCTAAACATGTTTTGAGGCTAGAAATCTCTTCATAAAAACCATCCACATCTATAGCATCCAAGTAATCATCATCTTCAAAGGCAATTAAAAGTTTATAGTGATTATCTCGTTCATCTTCATTGCTATTTGATAGTCCATCACTATCTTCATGAGTGTAATAGCTTTTCTTATTTGCATTTTGTTTCTTGTTCCATCTAACAGGGTCCTTCCCCTTGTCAATCTTATCCTTATGAGGACATTTGGCAACATAGTGACCTACTCTTCCACAAGCAAAACATTTGAAAGGTAACTTACCTCTGAATCTTCCAGTACCCCGTTGAAGATTTCTAACAAAATTTGATTCTTCTTCTTCTTCGACACGTGTCCTGACTCATAGTACTCTCCTTTGCTTGAAGCCTTGAAGGCAGCTACTCTCCTATCTGATGGACATCCTTTCCTCATTTCATAAGCAGTTAGAATTCCGTGCAGCTGTGACATTTTAAGGTTTTGTAGATTCTCCTTTTCTTCTATAGCAGAAACTTTAGATTCAAATCTAGATGACAAAGATCTTAGAATTTTTTCAACCACAACAACCTCTTTTATTTCTTCACCCAAATTTTTCATACAATTAACAATCTCATCTACACGAAGAAAATAATTAGCCACACTTTCATCATTATACATCTTGAGATTTTCATAATGAATCCTGAGGGTTTGAAGTTTTGCTTGTTTTACATGATCATGTCCTTCATAGCTTAGAACAATCTTGTCCCATATCTCTTTTTTGGATTTAAACTGCATTACCTTGACAAATTCTGATTGAGATAGGCATCCTAATAGAGTATTGGTCGCCTTTGCATTTGTTTCATACTTCTTCTTCTCAGCCGGATCTGTAGGAGTTGTTGATGGAAAATTATACCCTGTATCTATGATATCCCAGACTTCTGTACCAAGATATTGAAGATAGGCAATAACTCTTACCTTCCAATAAACGAAGTTTGTCCCATCAAAAATCGGTGGCTTGATTGATGCTTCCCTCGCGTAGTTTCTCATGATGAAAGATCTTCCTTCAAGCGATCAAGCTTCTTCTGAAGGACCTGCTCTGATACCAATTGTTGGAAATAATACTGAGAGGGGGGGTGAATCAGTGTTATCAAATTCTTTTCAATATACCTTCCATATTTATAATTTAATTTATTCTTCAGAAGTTTGTATGTCAATACCATATAATAATGAGCAAGAACAAGAAAGACAGATAATCACACCAAGAAACACTAGATATAAAGTGGAAACCCAATGTGGGTGAAAACCACCTACTGCAATATGTCTCTATCTTCTTTCAATTAGAAACTTCTTTTACAATGATTTTGTACTGGTGCAGTCCTTTACCAGTACGTAGGCTGCAACCTGCAGAGAGTTACAACTCTCTCTCGTTTTCCAGTCTCTCCTGGAAGGGAGCTACAACCCCCTTAGCTCTTTTACTTCTTTAAGGACCACATTTTATTTATTTTCAAACTGGATCCATGGACATCAAATAGTCATCAAGTACATGCAAATCACCCAATCTCCTTATATAATCAACCAATGAATCACCCAACTCTTCAGAATGCTGTAAACAGAAAAGTAATACTAGAAATCTAAACCTAAAATTCTGGTACAATAGATAAAAGATAGTCAACAAAAGTTCCAAGAAAAGTCCGCAACTTCACCAAGAGGGGCCTGCGAATATTTGCAGCTCTTCTGAGTCTAAATTGCGTAGATCCGCACTGGTGGTTCTTCTACTCTGCGTACTTCTTCTCAGGTCCGCACTCTTACTGTCTGACAGATAGTGTACCTCTGCACTGTTCCTTTTCCCACACTATGTACCTCGCACTTCTCCTTTTGCAGCGCTGTGTGCGGCCCGCATTGCGCTTTATCCTGTGCTGCGTACCTTGCACTGAGCCTTTTTCTGCGCTGCGTACCCCCGCACTACACCTTCTTCTGAGGTGCGTACCCCCGCACTCATGCCATGGATCGCCTACGAACTTCTGATTAGGGCCAAATTAACAGTCCTCCAGTGTGCCACAGTTAGTCAGATCCACAGATCTGTTCATGCGCTCGAGAGATCACGAATTATCAATAGATTCGCCTTAAGATTTCTCCTTGATTTAGATCTAGCTCTTAAAATCCAATCACCCAAAATTTCAGATCTTAAGATATTCAAATTTCACTCATATATGGCCAAGAGATCTCCTTTCCTTTTTATAGGCAAGCCTTTCACAATACCACGGTCCAAAACCATAATATCACAATACCATGAACCCAATACCTTGGATCAATATTTTTAGATGCAATACCACGGACCAAAACCATAAGATTAAAAACTGTCGGACTAATACCATGAACCATTCATGAAGATTCCCACGTACATGCGCTTTTATGCATTGGAGAGAGTGAAACTGGGGTCCGCACCTTCTGAACGAAGAACCTGCGTGCATGTCCGCGCTCCTTGGTCGGCGTACCTGTGGGTCCACAGCTTCTTCTAGGATTACCTACGGGTATCTTATTTTCCATGATTTTGAGTGCTAGAACTGAGATCTGCCACTAGAGTGAGTTGCCATCAAGTACAACACCTGTACCAGAATCATAATGCCAACAAGTAGTGATGTGGCCTTGATAACTCACAAAAAAACTTGACATGACATTGCTAACATGGACTGGCTGGCTGTGGTGGCAATGTCAAGCTATTGTCGTTGTTGAGTGATGGATGTGCTCTTGGATGTGATTTGTATTTTCCTCTACATGGCTTGATGCTACAGGGTCTTCAATGGTCTTGGTATTGTAATATGGTTACATGCATGTGCTACTTTCACTTGATCTTTGATGAGATTCTTTCATCCATCCAACTGCAAGTGAGTCTTCTAGCATGTGCGCTCCTTCTTCATCCTGTTCTTCGTCTCTCCATGATCTATCCGTTTCTTGTTCCTACAATTCACTCATGACGAGATGACATCAAATCCAAAACCTCATAGTCTAAGGTGATGAATTTCTTTCCATGGTTCGGGCCCGAGACAAATGACAGGTTGGGAAGAGAGCCCAGTAACTGTGCAATTCCAAGTGAAAGGGAGGGAGGTTGGTCACTAAGGCTGCGCAGAGCACGTCTTAGGTTTGGATGAAGAACTTTGGGACACAATCTTCATGGTCATGAAAAACTATACAGTGGCCACTGGGAGGCAGGATTGTGCAACTGAGGTCACAAGTGGAATCTCCAAGGTGGGATCTTGGGAGGCACCTCTGTGTAGTTTTTTAAGAGAAGACACAACAGGGCAGTAGTAGGACCAAAGAGGAGAGTTCTGCTTAGTTTCTGAGAGCAGTGATTCTCGACTGAGGTAAGACACTAGGAGGACACCTTTGCGTAGTTCTCAGAGGAAAAATAGGATTAGGTCTCTATGCATTGTGGGGTTCCAACAGACAGGGAGGAGGCTTGATGATTGATCTTGCGAAGTGCGCAGTTCAGGTCAGGCTCTGAGGCAATTTCTATGCAATTCTAGGAAGGAAGGTAGACTTCTCACCTATAGGATTGTGTTTTGAAACTGTCCCAGAGGAAAACCTAAAGCACTACATAGTTCCAAGCAACAGAGCAACATCATTAAGGTATGAGACTGTGCAGTGCAGCCCAGATGGGGTTTGATGAGAGGGGGGTTGTCCGGTTGGAAGGATTTTCAGGAAAATGGCTAAGTGTGGGAAGTAAGTGTACTTGTGAGGACTCAACATTGTGATCACACACTTAACATACTTCCACAACATGATGACATTGACCACTAGACAACAAGACACATCATTTCCCTCTATGATACCTTTTAGAGCTAAAAGTGAGAAGTGCGACACCTGAGATAGACCTTTGGATGACCATGAAAACACTTGTGCGAAAGTGCTTACAACTTTGCGTATGAGTGCAACAAGTGTATACATAGCTAGGACAAGTCAAACACATAAAGACAAACCTTTGAAATCACTAGAACAGGACCGCACGCCATGAATAGTCAATCAACATGCCAAAAGATGACAGTTGGTGTAACAAGAAAAAGGGGTGACAACACTCAAAGGGAGCTCATGGAATGAGCCCAAGTGTTTGCAACCATAAAGGAAAAACAAAGGAAGGCTTTGAAATTTGAGTTCAAGCCAAAATTTTGGAGTGCGTTGTAGCCGCTACAATAGGTAGATATCTTGGAAAAACATATTAAATGTAGATATAATTATAATATGATACCTGTTATTATTTTTCCAATGTTATTTAAAGTAGACATAAGAGATTATCCAAACCTATTATTAACTTAAAAATGAATATTACACTTTGTTAGTTTTGTAGGTTGTAAATGTGTAATGTATATTTCAAGTATTGTTTTTTATGATTAATACAATGTGGTAAATTTTGTTGTTATGACAGATAAAGATATAGAGTATGGAATAAGTTTTATAAAAATTTCATGAATGTCTTAAATGAATTTAATATGTGAAAGTTGCAATGATGGAAATATAACATATCAATTAGACTCCTTAATGCCTATATTCCTTTTTCCACCTTGTCTCCTGAGGTTGGGGTTTTAGATTTCATGTTAAAGGAATTTACAACCTCTTGTAATGGAAATTTTGTGAAAGAGTATAACCAACACATCTCTTCTCAAAGATAAGCAACCATTATTCTACCTCTAATGATCTTCCCTATTTATGTTTAAATCTCGGTCTTAGGGATTTTCAGTGGAACATTTTATAAAGTATCATAATATCCTAAATAGGTATATCCAAATAAAATTGCATGTTTTATTGAGTGAAAGTTTCTTATAAGAGTAAGAAAGAGTTTAGGTCCATAAACCAACCACAAAAAAAGAATGTTAGGGGTGGTTCTAACTTAGTAGAAAAAAAAAAGACAAAGTAAGGACAAAACCCTGAGAAAAACATTCAAATCCATATGTAAGAATAGTATGGGAAGTCAAACAAGGACACTAGAAATTGTTTGAGATCCATAAAAGTCCGTTGCAAAACGTTAACTAATGTTGTTCCAAACAATTATCATTATTCAGGTTGAAATCCTCAGGATAAATTTTTGGTTCGAACTTTGTTTTAGAGTTAAATAAGGGAAAACAAATCATTGACATGGAATCTAGTGTTACCATTGCTATTACAAAGGTATAGCAATAGGAACCAAATGAGCTTAGGAAGATGAGAAACTCATCCACTCATAGATGTGGGACTCCACCACATTCACTAGAGGAACCCGATCTCAACAAAACATCATCAAGAAGTTGAAGTTGTTGACAATTGTTGAGGGACAATGTCCCCTAGGGTCTTGGGTCGATACCCTAGCAGATTCGGGATTATCTACAAAGAAAAACAAGCATTCCACATAGCCATGATGCTAATATAAACACTCTACATGAAGAGAGGTGCACTTGGGGGGTCCTTCGTTTGGGTAGATCCAGCTAGGGTCCAAACCTTCTTGGAGTTCCTTTCGATCCTTCAACCTGCAAAACAATGAATTCAAGAAAGCACAACAGTATATTGACCAAGCATCATAAAGAAATCAACTTCATAGCATATTGAAAGGTAGTTAGTTATACAATTAAATATCATAAGCATGAAGAAGATTAATATTAGGAACGAGACAATTGTTTCTTTTATTATAGATAACTAAAATACAGAAAGGAATGATTTCACCTGAGTCTTCCTTTCACAGGCTCCAAGAGGAACTGTCGTCCAGATTCGTCCAAACTCAAGCCTTCAACAAGCTCCTTCCATGACTCACTCAAGGATATCTCTACTAATGGAAAGACATCATAACTCAAGGAAACAAGGGTTTACTGTAATGGGGGAAGTGCTGGAAGCACAAGGATATTTAAACCTAATTAGGGATAATCTCAGCAGAGTGATTTTTCTCTCTCTTCTCCCCTCCTTAGACCTTCCCATTGAATCCTTTTTATACTTCTCCCAAAGTAGTTTTTTAGTTGGGAATTCGTTGGGAACAGTTGGGCCACAGGCACTAATAGGTAATTAACAAGTAAAACCCGTGATCTCTGCCTAAAATTAAGGAGATTTAATTTTTTTACATGTTTTAAGACATATATACGAGTTGGGTATACATAGACCCGCGTACACACGCGATTAGCTGAGGGAAATGTCGCGTATAGGGAGTAAAACACTATTTTTTAATTATTTGAACCAGGTTTAGGAGGGTTTGCCCTAGGCCATGAGTGCAGCATCACAAACATCAACAGTGAGATTTGGAGCTATAACAGATGCCTCCTAATATATGAGGTCAGAAGGGGTACATGATGGCTGAAATGTATTAAGTAAGTGGATGGAAAGGAAACCTGTCAGAAACTAAGAAGGACTTCACTAGAGTTTAGCCTACCAAGCCACAAAAGGAGATCAGAAAGAAACACTGTCTAAGGTGGGCATACCCATGCTCAGAGAAAGTAAAGCATGTTCGCATATAAAGTACAAGTGGATCCACTAAGTATATAAGTATAGAAGACTGGAAAATACATAATGGATCATATGATCACGATTGAACAAGTACATGTTTGAATATCACATATAAGAATGTCAATGATGTTGAAGGATGAAGTGAATCACTGATATCAAAAACTGATCCCAAAAGTACCAAATGAACGTGGTGGAGTAATGTTAGGCCCCTATACTACTAGTGTAACCCCTTTTATTAGTACAACCCACTTATTATATTGATGTACCTATGTAGTGCCCATATTGTTACTATTGTGCCCCATAGAAGCCCACTATTGTTATTATTGTGCCCTTACATTATTATTGTTAGGTCGGCTCTTATTATGTTATGACCCCTTAGACTCCTATATATAGAAAGGAGGTCTTTTCATTTGCACCATCTCAGAATTGTTCATTTATGTAATATAAAGGAGGTTGCCCCCTCGAAGAGGCTGAATTCTAAGGCGTTGATCTATCTTTTCTATCTTTTCTTGAGCTGGTTCCATAACATCTGGTATCAGAGCTTTGGATTCTAGGGTTTTGCTGCTCCAAACAGGTCATCGTGGAATTTTCGTTATAACTTTTTTTCTGCAACGTTTCAGAAGCTAAAAAAAAAACCATTTGAAGAAATCGCGCTGAACCTCAGGTCCAAATTTCAGAGCTTTTCACACTATATTTGCAGAGATATGATCTGAGGAATTTGGTATTTTTACAGACTCTTGAATTACATTCCAAATAGGTGATCTGGGGAAAATAGTCGTAACTTTCTCTCTGAGCATCGAATTGAAATTTCGTAATAAGGTGCAGAAAGAGGACGAACTATAGTTTCTTGTATATATTTTTCAGAGCCAAAATTTGAAACAGTGACACGTGGCACTTCATACAAGTTCAATCTTCTGGAAAGGTCTATAATCAGGTCATCTTGGGAGATTGTGCATAACTCTTTCTTGGAGAATCCAATTTGGATCAAACTAGTGGCACTAGAAAGAGGACGCAGAGGGCTACTACAGATCGTAATTTCAAAACTTAAAGATCCGAAAGTACATAGTTACAATCGTTTCAAGATAGAGCTCCTAAAATAAAATAAAAAAACAAGATGAGGAAGTTTGATGGCAAGGATCCGGTAAATTGGATACTTCAGATGGAGCAATATTTTGATCTACATGGTGTACCACTACTACAAAAGGTATGTATTGCATCTTCATATTTAGAACCAGATCAATTTTTATGGTATGAAGGGCTTTGTTCTCGTAAACAACTTGTTACGTGGTCAATTTTCATGGAGGAAATGATAGCACATTTGGAGCAACACAACAACAATTGGAAAGAGCAAAAGGGCTTTGTGACATAGTGGAAAGCAAAATTATGTTGGCATTATGATACATATGTTGTACTTGATGGCAACCCACTCATCTCAGATGATAAATTATAGTGCATCAAAGTTATTTTCTGGTTCACACACTTTCACTCAGAGAAAATTTCATGCACTTTCATGTAGAGAAAAGTTCCTTTCATGCAGAGAAAAGTTCACGCACTTTCATGCAGAGAATAAATTATAGTGCAGCAAAGTTATTTTCTGGTTCACGCACTTTCATGCAGAGAAAAGTTCATGCACTTTCATGTAGAGAAAAGTTCCTTTCATGCAGAGAAAAGTTCACACACTTTCATGAAGAGAAAAGTTCCTTTCATGTAGAGAAAATTTCACGCACTTTCATGCAGAGAAAAGTACACGCACTTTCATGTAGATAAAAGCGCACGCACATGGGAAATCTTATGGTTGGTTCATGGTATTAGTCCGACAATTTTTGATCCAATGGTTTTGGTCCGTGGTATTTAGTCCTTGGTATTTGAACCTATGATTTTGGGCCATGATATCTCGTCATAAGTGTTGATCCCAAGTATTGAGTCCATGGTATTGAATTGTTATGGTTTTTGGTCCGTGGCATTGTGAAAGGCCTAAGGCTATAAAAGAGGAAGGAGATCATTTGGAAAGGCATCTTCTGAGTCATTGAATATCTGATAAAGTGCTAGACTTGGAATACTGTGATTGGGTTAGGTGCAGATCTAGATCTGAATGAAGAAGGAACCTGAGCACAAGGAGAAGGATAAGTTCTATTGATGGGTCAAAATCTTGAGGCTGGAATAGTGGTATCTCTATATGATTTTGATCTGTGATATGTGGCACACGCTTGATCTATAAATCTGATAATCTGGGTTAACTAATATCTGAATGTTT
>APFE031087848.1:82727-131464 GCA_000404065.3 Pinus taeda | reverse complement strand
TTACTCCAGATGATTTGCCTATTTATCTCACTAAGGATGAGCAGTATGCAGAGAGTTCGGCTGTACACAAAGATGTATATTTCATACTAGCAAATGACACCGTCTTGGAGGAAGAATCAGATGAATACCAAAGAGGCTATATGAATGCTCTGTCCACCTAGCAGCAGCGATATTCACTTAGAAACAGAGATGTTCCGCTCAAACCAATTCAGAAAAGGAAGGATGTTGAAGCATCAAAGAATGATTCATCAGTTGCACAAAGGAAAGGAAAGGAGGCAGTTGGTCCCGAGAGCAGCAAATTACCATCAGTAGAACAATCACATCAGCAAGTTGCATCGAAAGAAAAGGAAAGGAAAGAAATCCCAGTCAAAGAGGTAGAAAAGATTCCCGATTTTAATTTAGAGAATGAGATTTATAAATTAAAGGTATCCATCCCCTTGACTGAAATAATGAGGAACAACAGTTATAGAGGGCAAGTATCTAAAATGTTGAATTTGGACCCAATGTCCGACATGGTGAATGTCAAAGATGATCAACTTGAAATGATTTTTGAGCCAACATCGAATGGTGAGTCTCCTAATAGTGATGTGCCACCTTTTTATATCAGTTTAAGGTTGCATGATTTTGTGTTACATAACGCCATGTTCGATTCCGGAGCTTCTCACAATCTCATGCCCAAGGCTATCATGGATAAGCTGGGTCTGGACATCACCCGACAGTACCATGATCTCTATTCGTTTGATTCCAGCAGAGTAAGATGTATAGGACTCATCAAAGACTTGGTTGTGAGTCTGGAGCAGCTCCTAATGAAGAATGTTTTGATGGATGTTGTTGTAGCAGATATTCCTCCTAGGTTTGGCATGCTTCTTTCCAGGTCTTGGGTAGCGAAATTGAAAGGGACACTACAACTAGATTTCTCCTATGCAACAATTCCGATGTTTGGACAAATGAGGAAATTATATCAGGAACAAAAAATGAAATACATGATCACAAGCAAGGAGAAACCAATAAATCATCCAATTAATTATGTACATACATATTTAGAGTCTTTTGTTTTGTATTCAGATAGTTTCAATGATATCGATAGTCAGTTAGTAGAAGTAGATGATATTCTGGAAATAACAGAAAATTTCAGTGGAGTTTTAAAGAAAGAAGAACAAGAAAAGAAGAACACCGTCGAGCAATCAGTTGAAAGTAATGGATGAAAAGTAGACAAGGCATAAAAAACAAATTTCCAGCACCTGCAAGAGGAGGAAGAAGGTTTGTGGACCATGGATTTTGATGGAGCAGTGGGAAATGATGGCGCTGGAATTGGAATTTGGGTATGAAGTCCTTTCTCTGCCCCGAACAAAGTCCCTAGTAATATACATGTATGCTCTTACAAGTTGGCTTTTGATTGTTCAAATAATGAAGCCGAGTATGAATCTCTAATTGTTGGCCTAAAGATTCTAAGAAAGCTTAATGGTAAGAGGATTTTAGTATATGGTGACTCCAAATTGGTTATCAAGCAGGTCAGAGGTGAATCTCAAGCAAAGCATCCTAGGATGCGGGCTTACCATAATGCAGTTCTAGACATCCTAAAATTATTTTCAGAATACACCTTGACATGTGCGCCTCGTATACAAAATAGTATTGTTGATGCTCTTGCTAAGGCAACAAGGAGTTTGAAGATCCAAATGAACTCTAGCAATAAATTCGAAATCCATGTCAAGCATCATCCAACCGTTCTAGAAAATCAGAGATATTGGCAAGTTTTCCAAGATGATGAGGAGATTGATGATTTTCTGCAAAACAAAGGCAAGTTCAAAGAGACCTCAATTGATGTAGATAATGATGATGGTAAAGGTAATGGTACAGATGAGGTGCAGATCAATGAAATGGAGGTGTTGCAGCTGAAAATAACATTATTCCTAAAGGCTTGATACCTTTAGAAGAACCCTTTGATCAAGATGATGTAGCCTGCAAGCCAACATTGCAACCAATAGAGAAGGGTGTGGAAGAGGTCAATATTGGAACAACTGCTAATCCTAAATTGGTAAAATTGTCCAAAGCATTACCACCAAATATCAAGGACAAATATATCAGTTTGTTGTCTTCATTTGCAGATGTGTTTGCTTGGGATTATTCTGACTTAAAGACATATGATACGAACATAATTCAGCACACTATACCCATCAAGCCCAATCAAAAACCATTCAGACAGAAGTTGAGGAGGCTAAATCCGAAGTTGCTACCATCTATTGAAAAGGAGATCAACAGGTTGTACAAATCAGGAATCATTATGCTCATCAAATTTTCGGATTGGATCTCTAACTTGGTGCCCGTATGAAAGAAGACAGGTGAGATTCGCCTATGCATTGATTTTAGAAATCTCAATAAAGTTTCATTGAAAGACAACCATCTGCTGCACAAAATGGACCATATACTTCAGCGAGTAATGGGAGCATCTCGTATGTCACTGCTTGATGGTTACTCCGGATATAACCAAGTTTCTATCCACGAAGATGACCAAGATAAGACAACGTTCACCACTCCATGGGGAACCTTTCATTACGCTAAAATGCCTTTCGGTTTGAAGAATGCGGGTGCCACATTTCAACGTGCAATGGACTTGGCTTTTGCAAATGAGAAAGATGTCTTTTTGGTTGTGTACCTGGATGATTTGACGTGTTTTCCAAATCTGGTGAAGAGCACATGTACTATCTAAAAAATGTCTTCCAAAAGTGCAGAGAATATGGCTTGTCGCTGAATCCGAAGAAGAGCTTGTTCGCCATGGAGGAAGGAAAAATACTTGGGCATTTTATTATCTCAAAATATGGCATTCGTATTGACCCAGCACGTGTGGAAGCAATTCAACAAATCAATCTGCCCTAGAATAAAAAAGAGCTACAATCTTTCAATGGTAAAATGAACTTTCTACGCTACTTTGTACCTAATCTTGCTGAACATCTAAGAGAAATGACAAACATGCTTAAGAAGGAAAAACAAGTGAAATGGACAGAGGAGGCTATAAAATCTTTCAATTTGGTCAAATTGGCTCTTTCCTCAGCTCCAGTTCTAGTCAGCCCGAACTACACTCAGGATTTTATATTGTTTTCATTTGCTTTGGAGCATACTATGGTAGCGGTGTTATTGCAGAAAAGAGATGATCATAAAAGACCCATTGCATTCTTCAGCAAAGCTATAAGAGATGCAGCCTTAAAATACAACATCATTGAGAAGCAAGCCCTTGCACTTGTGAAGGCCTTGAAATATTTCTGGGTATAAATTCTACATTCTCATATTTTGGCCTATGTTCCTAACGCTGCTGTCAAAGATGTTTTAGTGCAGACCAATCCAGAAGGAAGATGAGACAAGTGGATTACAGCCTTACTGGAATATGATGTGGAAATAAAACCTACAAAGCTAGTTAAAGGACAGGGATTGGCAAAGTTAATGGCTGAATCAAACTTGCACGCCTTGGACATAAATCTGATCACTGCTATGTCCGATGAGAATGAGGAAGGATCATCAATTCAGGTATCTGACATATTTTCTTTTTCTCCATGGTATTCAGATATCATATATGTGCTTAAAAATTTGTCACCACTGCCCGACATGACTAGAAACAAAGCAAGAACACTCAAGTTGAAATCTGCCAAGTTTTGCATTCTAAATGCTGCAATGTATTGGAAAGATCCCGGTGGTGTTCTGTTAAATTGTTTAGTGGAAAAGGAAGCAAAGAAATTCATGGAGGACTGCCACCAAGGACACTGTGGCGGTCAACTTTTTTGGAAGTCAACAACAAATAAAATTCTGAGAGCAGGGTACTATTGGCCGACATTGTTTTCTGATGTGTATAATATGGTCAAGCGCTGTCATAAGTGTCAGATTTTTGAAGGAAAGTAGAAGTTACAGCCTTTACCACTTAAGCCTATAGAGGTGAGTGCTCCTTTCCAGCAATGGGGGTTGGATTTCATTGGTGAAATTCATCCCGCTTCTTCTAGTCAGCATAGATGGATCCTCACAGTGACAGATTATTTCACAAATGGATCAGGGCAATTCCCACAGACAAGCTACTATCCCAGGAATCATTTCATCCTTGAAAATAACATCTTGTCTCGCTTTGGCTTGCCCGCATAAAGTAATCAAGATACGCAGCAGCTTTCAAATAAAAAGGACGGTAGAGTTTTGTCATAATAATCACATCATTTGGTCACTCAACTGCCTTCTCCGCAAGGCAATGGATTGGCAGAGTCTTCGAACAATATTTGGTCACATAATCAAGGAAGCTGCTGGAAAATAAACAGAAAAAGCTAGCATAAAGAGGTTTCTCAATGCACTTGGCAGATCGGGTCAGTCAGAAGAAATCCATAGGTACATCACCTTTTGAGCTTGTTTATGGAGTTGATACAGTATTTCCTACCTCTCTCGTTGCCCCGGTAGTCAAACTTCTTTAGGAGGCCAGCAGTGAAGAAGATCCCATGCAGAGAAGGCTGAATCAAATGGTGCACTTGCACCAGACCATAGAAGAAGTTTTCAAGAACACTTCCAAATTGCAGGAGAAAATCAAGAAAACTTATGACCGAAAGGCACAGGTGGAAAACTTTCAGGTGGATGATGTGGTGCTGAAGTGGGATACAAGGAATGAGGAGAAAGGCAAGCACGGTAAGTTTGAGAACCTCTGGAAAGGTCCCTTTAAAATTGCAGCATATCAGGGTCAAAATGCCTTTCTTTTGAAGGAAATGAATGGGGAAGATTGTCCAGGAGGGCCGATCAATGGACGGCTGCTCAAGTGGTCCCATTTTCGAGTTATTAATGCTGCTTCCACTGTCACTGTAAATACCATTTTATTTCAGTTTAGTTAGAGTTTGTCAAGTTAGCGTTCGAGTCATTTCAATGTCAAATTGAAGTCAGTTTTTTGGTCATTTCAGTTTCATAAATGAGTCAGAGTGCTGTGTTGTTTGTCGAAATAATGACTCCATAGCCCAATGGATGAAGGCATTGTCTAGCTCTTCCAGAGATCTACTGTTCTTGGCACCTCCAAGGAGCTACCATCCCCCATTGGAGCCAATGTTAGAGTCGGTCTTGTCAATCC
Source organism: Pinus taeda (assembly GCA_000404065.3). Lineage (NCBI taxonomy): Eukaryota > Viridiplantae > Streptophyta > Pinopsida > Pinales > Pinaceae > Pinus > Pinus taeda. The sequence goes on along the minus strand of APFE031087848.1, from coordinate 126,387 downwards.
TCCATCAGAGATCAAAACTCTTTAAGGATTTCATTTTTAGGAGTCCCGCTACATTCACCCAGCTGCATTCCGCTAGGGGCATGCCATAATCTGATGGAAAAGGTCATGCTAGTCATTTCCCCTCATGTCTGGCTCCTGCTGGCTTAGCTCTTTTGTCAATGATCACTAAAGTCCATGACAGTCAAGGTCTGGTCCCTTAATGGACAAAAGTCATTTTCGACAATTAGGTCTAGGTATTAATCAATTTGGTCTTCAAACATGTCCAATAAAGCCATGCAGGCCAAAGTGAGGCCCTTATACAGTTATGATTCACAAAGTTTCATCGTCATGGTGATAGACTTCGACTATTCTTCAAAAAAAATTTTTGAAGAAAAGTCAAACAGTGCCATTGGTGATAAAATTTTCAAAAAATTCGTCAGTTGATTTCTTCAGATGTAGTCATGGTTTCCATGGCCAAATGTCCTATCATGCAATCCCTGCAAAGAGTGCTGAAAATTTCATCATTTGAGCTAAAATTTCAAAGGGAAAAGTGAAATTTGCTTTGAGTCAGTGAAAAAGTGTCAAAACATAACATTAGAAAAATGGGTTTTTGGAGAAGCAAAAATTTAACCGATGACTTCAAAGTCTTTATATACAAGTTTTCACCAAAATCAAAGTCATTGTGCAAATCAAGTGCTTAGGGAGACATTGCAAAGTGTTTGAGAGTGCATCGTGCATGTTTGGAGCAAAGTAGGAGGCAATTTTCAGGGCGCGGCGCATACACACATGGGCGCGGCGCATACATACATGGGCGCGGCGCACACAGAGCCACCCCTCAGTGCATTTTTTCAACAGGTGCGGCGCACACCCAGGGCATGGTGCATTGGGTTTGGCGTGCGGCGCACACCCACAAAGGGATGACATCGTGCCAAATCACCTCAAATCGCTTGTGGAACCCATCAAATTGATAGGTAGGCTCTATATCAAGGCTTGCTCATCAAATTTTATGGATGATATGGTGGTTCTTGGCTATGTTTAATTTCCATAAAACTCATAAAACCAACCACTCAAAAAACATCAAAACTATGGTGGCTAGGGTTGCATAATTGTGGTGTTGATGCCAAGGCTTTGTTTTCCTACCATTTTTCCCTCTCCTACCATTTTTCCCTATCCTTCCTTTCTCATTTTTCCTATTATCCCTACCCTAAAACACTTCCAAACCCTATCCCCTAATCCCTCCACTCTTTGGTCAACATAACACCCCAAAACCCTACCTTATCAAGACCCCAAACCATACCTTATCAAATCCCCCAACCCCCCTACATATCCCTAAACAAAACTTCTCCCCACAATTGTTATTCCTATCACATTACTCCCCTCCTAATACTCCCTTTTTTTATTGTTCCCCTTGGTGGCAGATATCGCAAAAGCACCCAGCTTCACACCATCATCAAAGGGAAGCCCAAGTACAATACACACAACAGTAATGGCATTAGAGAATTCATCAGAGTATGATATGGAGACACAAAGTGACTCATCATCGAAAGAACGGGCTCCCAAGAGACATCACAAGAGTGGCAAACATGTTAGGGATGAGCCAACTACCCTCACTGAATTGCAGGCCTGCCCTCTTGCCATGTCATGCTTCCAGCACCTATCATGTTTTGAATTTTTTCAAAGGGTGGCTAATGTTAGAGTGCATCATGAGTTGGCCCGTCTTTTTGTGCTTCACCTACATGGAGGTCATTCTGTCTTGGCAGGGGTCACCTTCACATTGACACCCGAAACTATATCAGTGGAAACCAGCATACCAAATGTTGGAGAACAGTGGCACAAGAAAAAGAAGGTGGATAGAAAACACTATGAGCCTTACATAAAGGCCAGATTCTTGAGGCAGCTCACAAGAGTCTTTCCATTTAGATACTTGAAAGATGAGTGTGATCCACTCATGAAATTGATCATGAAATACTTCAGCTGTGAGGGGAGGTTCTCTCCTCTATATGCCTATCACATTAGGTTGCTCATGCACTTTACCAGGGTTCAGATGATGAACCTCCCATTTTTCATATGTAGGAACATAGAGAGGATGAACACCTTCATGCAGCATAAGACCCCTCAGCAGTAGCTTAACAACGTTTATCACTTTGCTCTTATCCGGATTTTGGTGGATCATCAGTTCAGATTGCAGGGCATTGCTTGGGAGGACTTCATCTCCCGTGACCTCTTTAGCACTTCACAGGTACTATCAGAGTCAGAGAATGAGATAGCTAGTCCTTCTCATCAATATGAGCACCATGAGACCACGACTATGCCAGTATTCTTGACATATCAGAGAGGCAGTAGGCACTTGTTTGCAGCAGCAAAGTGAGTGTTATCTCCACCCAGGGTGGAAGTGGCCTCGCTTCCGACATTGACTACACAGGTACAGGACAAGGGCAAGAGGCCCATGCATGATGAGGGGCCATCAAGTGAACAAGAGGCTGAATTCATCCCCATTCAGGATGATGATGCAGATGTGGAGAGTGCCTGACTTAGGATGACCATTTAGGAGCAGAACACAGAGATCCAAGACTTGTAACTCAATGTGGAGAGGGCCAAATGGATCATCAGGTACTTAGAGTAGAGGAACAAACAGCTTGAGGACCATCATGAGATCATGGAGCTGCAAAGCATCCGTGAGAATCGATAAGTTGCCCAACAAAGGAGGATCGAGCTCACTACCTTGGAGCAAGAGATCAACAATGACCATGAGTCTTGGCTCGAGCGGATCAACATCCACCTTGAGAGACTGCTGGAGAAGTTTGACAGAGACAAAACCATACTGAGGAGGATGGATTATCATTACAGGGCACAGAACATGAGTACAAAGGCCCGGATAAGGAGCTTGAAGGCAAAATTGAGCAAAGCAACAAAAGAGGCAAAAGAGGCAAAAGAGAAATATCGGCTTCAAATCTTGGCTGAAGCCTCTGTGGCCTAGCATAGTGCCTCTTAGAGAACCTCCAGCCCAAATTTCAAGAAATTTGGGGCAATTTTGGTCACATCATAATTTTTTGGTCACAACATAGGTTTTTTCTCCCTGTGCGTCGCGCCAGCTTAGGATTGGGAGCACCAAATTGGAAATGGCTTGCATTTTTGGATTCAACATCCAAAATCACGACTACTAGTGCTTGGACAAGAAATTTGGGCATGATTTGAGTCTCCACGAGGCCAAAAACACCCAAAAATGACCTCTCTGCCCCTATTTTGACACACAAGAAGTAGTCTTGGGAGAATGAAGATTTGGAGAGGCAAATGAGCACCAAATTCAGAAATTCCACTTAGGTTGGAAAGTAGACAGGCCAGGATTTCTAACAAGCACACTTGGGCACGTTGTGGACTCCTGCAGGTGCCTCAAAACAACCTCCAAAGTGGCGCGGCGCATATAGAATTTGGCGCGGCGCATATAGGGAAAAAGGCCAAATTCACCTCCGTTTCGCGAAATTTCGATTCACGACTTTCTCCAAGTGGGCCTGCTCATCTACACTTCACTTTTTGGCACATAAGGCAAATTTTAAACCATTTTCACTCCAAATTGGCTTCTATCCAAGTGGCAAAGGAAGGCCAACAATCACCCAAGCCATTTGTCATGTTTGTAACATTACACCTGTAGTTAATGGTTGGCTTTCCATCTCCATTTTGTAATGATTCGAGAAACTCCCAAACCCTTGGTCATTCTATCTACTCATGGCACATTCTATATATTGTATGCAAGCTATTTGCAAAGGGTTGGTTGGCTTGTAATTTCTGGGAGACTGTGGGAAAGAAACTCTGTTACTTCATTGTATATTTTGAACATGAGATTCATGTGGTTGTGAGTGTAGAAAATGTGTCTCTTATGTTTCATATGTATTGCGTTATGTTTCACGTTTCATTTCATATTCATTTCCATGAGATTTTCTAAGTTAAATAAGGTAGAATTCAATTTTATTGCTCTGCCTGTAGGAAAATTTCATGTTCAGTGTTCTTTCTTCTGTTGAAAAGGATTCATGTACTTATGCCCTTTTCACCCTCCTAAGAAATCTCTCCATTTTGTGCTATTTCAAACTAAATTGCTAGACTTTCCACATATCTTGTGTCACGAAGTAATCTGTGCCTTTGTATTAAATTCTCTGTTCATTGCGGTTCGTTGGTCCCATACCATCCCAGAAATGCAGTCATTCATAAAAAATTGCTTCTTGTATTCATATTCACTTACTAGCCTAAGATCAATATTTCCCAGTAAGTCATCTCAGGCCATATCATTTATTTATTTACTGAGCGTGACTCGGAGAGAGACCTCTCCTGTTCTGGTAGGGCTAGATACCAGACTAAGCGTGGTTTGTGGTTACCCTGAATTTTGCCTTCCTTCAGCCTAAGGCAGATTTAGGTGCTAACAAGGACAATGATATCCAAAGAAGGATGGCAAAGCACTATGCCATGATAGACAAAATTGCAAGAGCCAAGCTCAAAAGAGCTCATGCAAAAATTGAAGCTTTGACCAAGCAAGAGGAGGAAACGAGGTTGGATATCCTTGCTGAGGCATCACTCCATGCCTCAAACATATATCCGGCTATCAGCCCACCAATTTTTACCATTTTTGAACAATTTTGGCAAGATATGTTTTGTTGTGTTTTTTGGAGAAATTTTGGCACAGTCAGTGTGGTCAAATGTGCATCACCTTGGACACTGCGCTCTTTTTTGGAGCATCCAATGAGAAAATGGTCAGAGTTTCTGGATTCATAATGATGAGGACATGCACCTTGTAATTTTTCTAAGAATTTGGAGCAAAATCGGTCAGCCAAAAGGATCAAAAACTAACAAAAAATCACCTTTCTGCCTTTTTTTTGGCCTGGTCGCTACGCATTTGAGTAGTCTTTGGAGATTGCAATTTTGGAGGGGAAAATCAAGACCATTGTGAAAACCAATGGTAGTTTTGGAAACTAGATAGGATGATATTTCCGATGAGCTATCCTGGGCTATATTTGGACATCAGGAAGGCAGTCAAAAGTCAAATTGAAGAGGTCACTGCGCGTTTGACATTGGCGCTACGCATTTGATAGTCTTCTGCTATTTTCACTCTTTCACTCCAAGTTGACTTTTACCTATGGGAATTTCAAGTTTTACTTGTTTAATTGATCTAGATGATGTAATTATTATGTTTTTACTTTTCTCTAGGGTATATATATCAGTTCAATGGCATATGTGGTATGTAATGAAGCGGTTTTCTAGAGTGAGGGATGAGTCATTTTGACCACCCTACACTGCAGCTATCAGTTCAGCCTTTCTTGCGACTGCTCCTCCTCTCATGGATTTGTCCATTGAGCCTAGGATGAGTTGGTTTTAGGACTATATTATCTATTTTTCTTATTCATTTAACAGTTTGGATTCAGTGGGATGTTGTACTAGTGATCAGAGATTATTTTATCATATGTTGGCTAGTTTCAATAGATGAGTTGCAGCTATTTTTATGGGATACATGTGGTATGAATGTTTAGCATTGTTTATTCTTTGTGATCATTTGTATGAATGTTTTATCAGGTCATAAACCATTTCATGTCTGTTATATGGTAATTTTCAAGTTGATAGGCAGAATACATGCTTGCTCATGCTCTGTTTTGGGAAATTTATTATACTTTGTTCATTTTTCTTCATTTTAGGAAGAATACATATCTTATTCTCTTATTAACTCCTCATCAATCTTAAACCATCTCATCAAATCATTGTTTAAGTGTTAAAATTCATACCTACCTTGCCCCTTTGAATGTATGCAATCATATCTCGTTTGCCCTGACCTAGTCCCTCTAACCTAAATCACTCATCCTTGCATCTACCCAACCAACTAAAATCAAACAACCCTCTGCACTATACATCTATCCTAAAACCCTAATATATGCAACCCTCTTGGCTTTGATCCTTTAGAGAGAGCCCTCTCTGACTTGGTAGGGTTAGCTACCAAGCTAAAAGATTCGTCTGTGGTTACCTCAACTGGACTCTTCCTCAGCCTTGGAGATCCGGAGGAGTGATAACATATTGGCGTCGTTGATGGGGATCAAAAGCTCTATATTCCCTGAGAAAGAATGGCAATGATTTAGATCTAATTGTTGATGGTGAACAACAGTTGGACACATAGGAAGGTTTACCATTCACCTGACGACTCCATTGACTGAAAGATATAGAAAATCAACACTTCATGGCAACTCCACTTTTCAAGAAGCAGTAGTTTGAAAACCTTCTTGGTGACTTCATTTTTTCCAAGATGAGTTTCGCTGCAAGAATGAATCTGACGTATTCTCCTATGGATCAATCTCAGATCCTTGGATTTCCAAATCCTATGCCTCATGTTGATTGGTTTACAAATCTTCCTATATTTAAAAATGAACAAGAAGATGATGTTATTTTGCATTTAGTAAGGTTTCATGTACATGTATGTAGACTAAGAGTTGAGTTTCCTAAGGACTGTCTCATGGATTTTTTTATAGCTACCCTTGAAGATAAATCTAGGGTATGGTATGAAGGGTTACCAGAAGGAAGATTATGTTCTCTAAAAGATTTCCATAATGTGTTCTCCAACCAGTATGTGAAGTCTTATCGTTATTTACAAATTTGTTTTGATTATAGCGAAGATTTCATTGTATATCTTGAAATTATTGATGATATCAAATGTATGGATGATGAAGAAATCATTGAAGCCTTCTCTGATTTTTCCCTTCAACAACAGTTTGAGAAGGTAGTCACTTCGATACAAAAGATCATAGTTAGCATATAGTAGCTTCCTCTTTGCTTGTAGATGAAGGAATTTTGCATCTTGATAGTAAAAAGGAATCACATGAAATGAATCAGCATTTTGATGAAAATTTATATACTCCTTTGCTTGAAATTAATGAATATATTCAACATCCTTGTCAAACTTTAGGAGGGAAAGAAGAAAATTGTTGTTTTGTCCAAAAAAAACAAAGAGTACTTCCTCCTTTGACTGAAGAAGAAATAAATCATATTCTTAATTTGCAAATCCATATTCCATCCATTAAGAATGATGATGTTATTGTACAATCTTTCCAGTTTCCAAGTGACTATGAAGAGGAGAATGGTGATAAAGAAGAAGTTGTTTTAGAGCCTCTTTCATATACAAATCTTCCTCAAGGTTCAGAAAATGAAATTTTTGTTAATGAAAAGGAGTTTGCCCGAGATCCTATAGATATAGACATTTATGCTATTGAAATATTATGGAGGATCCCTTTGCTAATTTGTTACAGCCATATGGAAATAATGTTTATTCTTCTCTTTTTATTGACTCACAAAGGTAATGCTTCATCATTTTCAAGATCCCTTTAGTAGTCTTTTGCAAGAAATGGAGAAGATGAATGTTGTATGGTTTGTTAGCATAAGCCTTCATTTCAGTTGTTATTGTTAGTTGCCTACATGTACATCATTTTTCCTACTCGGGGTAAGTGAGAGAAGAATTTCAGTAAGTAGTCATCTACTGGATTGGTTACAATGGAAGGCTCACTTCACATGATTGTAGATATGTCTTCAGTAGGTAGGTGGTTGTCATCAAGATTTGCAGCCCTCAAATATCGATAGTCTGCTACAATTAATAAGATTTGTAATTATTTGTTTCACTTAAGTAAGCCTTGAGTAATTTTTTTCAGTCAGTTTCGAGTCAGTTTGTGTGATTTGAGTTTTCAGCGTTTAGTCATGCATTTCAGTTAATTTTTTGACCGTATTGGCCCATATGGTAAGGCTACTTGGTCTACGGTGTTCTAGGCACCTCCAAGGTGCTCCCATCACCAAATAAGGCCAATGTTAGAGTTAGTATTTGCATACTACCACCATTGATCAAAATCTCTCTTTTATATCATATTAGAGTCCCGTTTGAAATTTTTTGCATTCCACTAAGGTCATCATGAAAACAATTTGTCCACTGATGGTAGCCTAAAATCCAAAATCACTTTCCCCTCTCAAAAGTGTGTATTTGCTGGCCCACCTTCATGTGTCTTTCTGGGTATTCATTGACCATCAAAACTCATTTCATCATATTTATATCAATCAAATCCACCTAAAATTTAGTCATTTAAGGTTCGATTATGTCACCTAGGTTTTATTTTCCCAAGGTCCAATAAATCACCATCTCACTGCATAAGGTTAGAAAAATATGAGAGTCAAGCAAATAATCTATTTTTCAGTTAAATAAATCTTTCCAAAGCATGTAACCGTGGTTACTGAAAGCCCTAAATTTGATTTCAAGAAGGGATTTTATTCCAAGTTTGTAAATTAAAACTTTAAACAGATGTAATAGTTTTATTTTTGTTTATGTAATTTTATGTCTATTACATGTAATAAGTTAATTTTTAGCTGCATTCTCAAGTCCATTTCCAAAAGCATCCCAAGCAAAAGTCAAAAAGTCAAAAAGAATTAATATGAAAATTTGAAAATGACAAGAAAAATTAGAAAGTGGTTGTGCAACTCATAAATTATATTTCATCCAAGTATAAAGGCTCTCAAACACACCCATGAAGCTTCATTTTCAATCTAGCACTCTCAAAACTCGTCAGCAAAAGAAATTTGTCAATTTAAAGGTGAAATTGGGAAAAACAAAGCAACAGGGCGTGTTTAGTAGGGTCACTACGCATTTAGCCAGGTCGATGTTCGTTTAATTGGGTTGCTACACATTTGCCAGAGATTCCAGTTTTATTTGCAATGATGATGCTCCTATAGCTGAAGGGCGTGTTTTCTTGGGTCGTTGTGCCTTTGCCCGGGTTGTTGCGCCTTCGCTTGGAAGGAGCCAAAACGTGATAGAAACCCTCCATCGCCACCAAGTTTCCAAGTTGGTTGTCATATAATTCAACAAATCAAGTTGGTGGAAAATTTAATCACTCCTTCCCTCCATTATTCACCTACACAAGGTTTAAGTTGTTTGTTGTTATTCTTAAGATCAAACCCTAGTAATACATTCCCACCATCTCAAATCACATTTCCTAGCTTTCATTACCATTCCCCCTCACTTAATAACTATCCTCTATCACCTCCCTCATTCCACACATCCCCATCTCCTCCTCATCATCTCTCGTCACATCATTCCACATTTCCCATACCCACAATCCATTACACCATCTCCCTAGGGTTTTGACAACAATAAATCATGGTAGAGCAAGAACGCATAAGTCAAAATGAGGAAGAAAAACAACATAGAAGGAGATATCATAAAGGAGGTAGAATAAACAAATATGAGCCAACCAACACCAGAGAGCTCATGGCATCTCCCATCACTGTCACAAGCTTCAAGCATATGGGCTGTTTTGAGTTTTCTGAGAAGGTGGAAAGGACTCAGCATCATTCTAAATTGACCAGATAGTTCATCATCAACCTCCATGACAACTAGGAAACCTTTTCTAATGTCAGCTTTACTATATCTTCTGTTATCATATCAGTTGCTACTAGAATCCCAAATTTTGGGGATAATGGTTTAAACAGGCAGAATTGGATTATTGCTACTTTGAGCCATATATCAAAACCTAGCCACAAGAATGAAAGAAGGAGGATTTTTCCATTATCTTACCTCCTAGATAGATATGTTACTATGATGAAAATCATCATGAAGTACTTCACACGTGAGGGCAGGTTTTCTAGGCTCTATTCCTATCGTATTCGGTTACTCATGCATTTTACAAGAATCAAAATGCTCAATCTGCCCTACTATCTTTATCAGGGTATCGACAAGATATCATACATTTCCCAAAGGAAAGATCATGATCATCAAATGCATAGCATATTTCACCATTCTCTCATCAAGATGATATTCCTACACCACCTTGATCAGCTTAACATTGCATAGGACACTTTCATATCAAATGAGATTTTCACAGTCCCACCTATTCAGCATGGCCAAAAGGCACCTTCATCTTCTCATCCATTCACCTCCATTCCTCCACCTCAGCCCATACATCATTCATCTTCATATAATGAGTTATCCACACCATCACCTCCATCATCACCATTTCATGAGCTTATTCATTCACTTGGCATAGATGAAGGCACTAGGCAAGAGCATATTGAGCATGGTAAGAGCAGCAAGCCCAAAAGGGCTAGTTTAGGTTCCTTGGAACATACCTATCAGAGAGGGCATAGACAAGTGTTTTCCCCACTAATTGTGGGAGGGGACTTGCCTTCTTCATCGACAAAGTAGGTACAGAAGGGTAAGGAAACATTTGTAGAGGTCGAGACCCAGCAGCAAGAGGAAGACCTCCATGAGATAGAGCATGACTTTCAGTTAGTTGAATCATATGAGCATTATGACAATGAAATCATAGCGATTGTCATCAAGGAGAAGAATGAAATCATAGGAGAGATTGACGTCAAATTACAAAGGGCCAAATGGATCATTTCCTACTATAAGTAGGAGAACAAGCAGTTTGCGGTCAAACATGAGCTCATGGAGATTCAAATTAGAAAGTCAAAGAGATAGGCTAAGAAGGAAAATGCCTTGCTTGATGAGGCATATGGGCAATATGGTGAGCCACTTGATGAACAAGTTCCAAGAAGAAGGCGAAAGACTAGAGGCCTAAAGAGAGCTTTGGAACAAGAAAGGAAAAGGGAGGTAGAACTAGCCAATGAGCTCACCTTGAACGAGAAATTTGCCAATATGGTAAATGAAAACTGAGAACATTGGCTTGGAAGGGTAAATGGTCATTTGGAGATCCTCTTAGACAAGGAAAAGAAGGAAAATTATATCAAAAGAAGGATGGAAAAGCACTATGCCATGAGAGACAAAATTGCAAGAGCCAAGCTCAAAAGAGCTCATGCAAAAATTGATTCCTTGACCAAACAAGACGAGGAAAAGAGGTTGGATATCCTTGTTGAGGAATCACTCCATGCCTCAAACATATAGCCAGATGTCAGCCCACCAATTTTGACCATTGTTGAAAATTTTTGGCAAGATATGTTTTGTTGTGCTTTTTGGAGAAATTTTAGCATGGTCAGCATGGTCAAACGCGCAACACCTTGGACACTGTGCCCTTTTTTCGAGCATTCAATGAGAAAATGGTGAGCATTTTAGGGTTTAGAATGATGAGAACCTATACCCGGTACTTTTACTAAGCATTTGGAGAGAAATTGGTCAGCAAAAAAGGTCAAAAACTACCAAAAAATCACCTTTCTGCCTTTTTTTGGCCTGGTCGCTACGCGTTTGAGTTGTCTTGGGAGATTGCAATTTTGGAGGGGAAAATCAATCCAATTTTGAAAACCAAGGACAGTTTTGGAAACTAGACAGGATAATCTTTCTGAATGGCTATCCTAGGCTAGATTTTGACATCGGTAAGGTAATAAAATGTCAGCTTGAAGAGGTCGTTGCACGTTTGACATTGGTGCTATGCATTTGACAGTCTTCTGCTATTTTCATTGTTTCACTCCAAGTTGACTTTTACGTATGGGAATTTCAATTTTTACTCATGTAATTGATCTAGATGATGTAATTATTATGTTTTTACTTTTATCTATGGTAGATACATCATTTCAATGGCCTATGTGGCATGTAATGAATCAGTTTGCTAGAGTGAGGGATGAGTCACTTTGACCACCCTACACTCTAGCTATCAGTTCAGCCTTTCTTGCAACTGCTCCTCCTCTCATGGATTCAACCCCTAAGCCTAGGATGAGTTGGTTTTAGGCCTATATTATGTATTTTTCTTAGTCATTTTATAGATTGGATTCAGTGGGATGTTGTACTAGTGATCAAAGACTATTGTATCAGATTTTGGCCAATTTCAATAGATGAGTTGCAGCTATTTTTTTGGGATACATGTGGTATGAATGTTTAGCATTGTTTCTTCTTTGTGATAATTTGTATGAATCTTTTATCAGTTCATAAACCATTTCATGTTTGTTATATGGTAATTTTCAAGTTGATAGGAAGAATACATGCTTTCTCATGCTCTGTTTTGGGAAATTTATCATATTTTGTTCATTTTTCTTCAGTTTATGAAGAATATATCTCTTATGGTCTTCCTCACTCCTCATCAGTCTTAAACCATCTCATCAAATCATCTTTTAAGTATTAAGCTTCATATCTATCTTGCCCCTTTGAATGTCTACAATCATATCTCGTTTGCCCTGACCTAGTCCCTCTGACCTAAATCACTCATCCTTGCGACTACCCAACCAAATCAAATCAAATGACCCTCTGCACTATACATATAGCCTAAAAACCTAATATATCTAGCCCTCTTGGCTGTGATCCTTTGGTGAGAGCCCTCTCCATCTTGGTAGGGCTAGCTACCAAGCTAAAATATTGGTCTGTGGTTACCTTAGTTGGACTCTTCCTTAGCCTTGGATATCCGAAGGAGTGATAACATATTATATGATCAAAATACTTACAGTAATTGTAGGTTTCCATCAGGTTCTGACAGTCTCTCGCAAAGTGTCCAACCTGGGCACAGTTGTAAAAGATAATTTGGCCATGTCCTCAACCAACTCCTTGTCCTCATCCTTGAAATCATTCTCAACTAGTGTGTTGGCTTTGCTCTTCCTGTGTATATCCCTCAGTTTTCAGTGTATAACCATTAGAAGTGCGCTCCATCATTAAGTCATAACTTCGGTTATTTTTATCATCATGGCCTATTGATCTATAGAAGTTACAAAACAACTGCTTCGGGGTTTATATATAGTTCTGCAACAAGTAATAGTCCTCAGAGTGATGTTAACCTCACATTCTAAAAATCTCACACCACATACCCTAATTTACTAGATTAGGTGCTCCACTTGCAATATAATCTCTAAACATTAGGCATTGGTCCTTATAGTGACCCTCTACCTTGAATTTTGTAAAACATACTTCTGATCTGACATGTTTTCCTTTCTTAAGTTCCTACAATTACAAGTTCAGATTTTTGGAATATAACCCTAACATCTACATTTATTTTTTAGCCTAAGTATCCTTGACTTAGCCACATGCACTAAAATCATGTTCACACTTGGTTTTGGTAAACTAGCTCAGTGGACCAACTTTACCTTGTTTTGTTTCCTTCAAAGGCTTAATATTATGGAAATATTGGTCCAACCACTTTCCTAAACCATTTAGACATCTAAGTGCATGTTCACACCTCACCCACATGAGTTATTTGAGGATTGGTGCCCCACATGAAGATTCCCCCTTAAATCAAGGGAGTTGGTCCCCTAGACCATTTTAGCATGTTTTAAAGTTTCCTTCCTTGGGAAATGCGCCCCTCCTCATGATTTTCACATGGCTGATAGTTCGCATAGGTTGTCTTGAGTCATTGTTTCTATTTTAGGCCTCCCTTTAGCTTTTCTTAGCCATTTCTAGTTTTTTACTAGTTTTTTCCTAGTTTTCTAGATTCGGCAATTTCTATATAACCACCTCCCTTTGGGATTAGAGGTTTGGTTGCTCATGTATTACTATTGTTCATTAATTTAATACATTGATTTTATGGAGCAAATTCTTTCTCTCCTCTCTTTAATATCAGCAAATTACTTGTGTTTAATTTAACTAGAATTCTAGATCTATCGGAGTTTTTGCAGGAATTCTACATGGTATCAGAGCTAGTTCGAATCAAGTGGATTGTACACGATTTTATTTGAACGTATAGATCATTAGGAGGTGCATAAAGAAGCAATGGATCATCTCTCTCAGCCCACAAAACTCATTCTAAATCCTTTCAATTACTTTGAATGGAAGACAGAGATCACTCTACTCCTCCGAAGCAAAGGGCTTTATAGGGTAACAATGGGAACAGAGACTGAACCAACTTCTACAGTGGAGAAGATCAAGTATTTCAATAAATTAGATGAAGCAATTGAGCTGATATTCCTATCAATTTCCAAATAACTCCTCTTTCATCTTAGTGGAACCACTACTCCCGATGCGGTCTGGACCACATTGGAAGGACTATTTGGCAAGCAGGATGAAATGAGAGTGCATCAACTGGAGAATGAACTCATATCCCTCAGTCCAACTCATTTCAGCATCCTGCAAGAATACTTCACCAAGTTTAAATCCCTCCTCATTGAACTTGATGCATGTGCAGTTAAGAAAGAGGAAGATCAACTCATCCTTTTGATTCTCTTGAAATTAGGCCCTGAATATTTCATATTTGTATCGCCTTTTCAAGAATCTAAATTGACTCAGGAAAAATGGAAAATTCCTCCATTGAATGACTTGATTTCAGCATTGACTCAAGAGCAAGATAAGTTAGTCCAAATGGGTGCCATCAAGAGTTCAAAGAACCAAGCACTTGTGTCTACTGATGCTCCAAAGAGCAGTGGAAGAGACAAGCAAAAAGGGAAGGCACAGAGAGCTCCTTCACCTCTTGGGCTGATTCACAGTGACATCACGGGCCCATTCCTGCAGCCTTCAATCAGTAACGTTCGATATGTATTCACCTTCATAGATGATTTCTCTCGCTTTACTTGGGTATTTTTTCTGAAATTAAAATCAAAAGTATTTGAATCCCTTATAGAATTTAAAGCACTTGTTGAGAATGAGTCTAGGTGTAAGATTAAGATACTCTGTACTAATAATGGGGGGAGCATGTCAAAAAATATGTGCAAAATCTTTGTATTGACACAGGTATACAACTACAACACAGTTCCATATACACCACAACATAATGGTGTCGCGGAGAGGAAAAACCAGTCGTTAAAAGAGATGGCCAATTGTATGCTACAGTCTAAATAATTAGCTCCTAAGCTATGGGCTGAAGCTATTAATTGTGAAGCATACATTCAGAACCACATTCCTCACAAAGCACTCAAAGGCACCACTCCATTTGAATGTTGGACCAGCAAGAAACCAAAAGTGTTGCACTTTCGCATTTTTGGTTCATGAGCATGGGCTCACATTTAGACAGATAAGAGGAAGGATTTGGAGCCTCAAAGTGTTGAATATATATTTGTTGGATATCCTGATAGTATCAAAGGATATATACTACTGGACTCTCACACTGAAAAGTTCCTTGTAGCTCAAAGTTTGAAGTTTGAAGAAGAATCATTGCATGATTTTTTAGCAGGCCCTGTTGAGGAACCACTTGTTGCCACTGATGAGGAGGAGTCTGAAACTTCTTCGAGCACTTCAGAGTAGCCATCAGAGAAGCCTCTTGGGTCTGATTTAGAGGATGAGGATCTGGTTATGGCTGCTCCAACTCCGCTGCCAACTTGGGCAGAGAAAACCCTGCAAGATGTGGGTGAACTAGTCAGTGATGCTGCAGATGCGAGAAGGACTAGATCACAATTTTGTAGGGCTCCTCAAGCCCTGACTACCACCGAACAATTGCTTCCCATAAATTTTTATGTAAAACTTGGTTCAGATCCATAGTCACACTCTGTGGCTGCTGGAAACCCGCTTTGGGAGGTTGCCATGGATGAAGAGTACTCTGCTCTCATGGAAAACAACACATGGGACTTGGTTCCACTTTTGAAAGGAAGAAAGCTTATTTGATACCGATGGATCTATAGAACAAAGATTGTTACAGATGGTGATATGAGCAAGTACAAAGCTTGACTTTCTACAAAAGGATACTCACAGGTACATGGCATAGACTACACAGAGACATTTGCACTTGTTGCAAGAATGGACTACATTCGACTAGTTTTAGCCATTGTCGCTTCTCGCAGATGGGAAGTTCATCACATGGATGTGAAGAGTGCATTTCTTCATTGATATCTCAAGGATGAGATATATATGGATCATCCATGGGGATACATTTAGAGCTCTTCCCTCGTTTGCAGATTAAAGAAATCTTTGCATGGCCTAAAATAGGCTCCCAGAGCTTGGTATGCAAAGATGGATTCTTTCCTGCTTTCCATTGGATTCATTCAAAAAAATTCTGATTTGAATGTTTATTTTCTGCAACATGATGATTCCATTTTTCTGATAGTACTTTATGTAGATGATTTACTGATGACAGGGAACCTTACCTCAGTGATTGATTCAACAAAACCATCATTGCACGATTATTTTTCCATGACAGATTTTGGACTGGTGCACTACTTTCTTGGTCTTGAAGTTTCTTAGTCTGCTTCAGGGATCAATATGGCATAGTCTAAGTATGCATCAGATCTACTTGTCCACTTTTAGATGAGAGAATGCAAGACAACAACATCTCCCTTTCTTTTGGGGATCAGATTTGAGGATGTCGGTACTACACCTTTGGTAGACAGTACACTGTATCGACAGTTGGTTGGGAGTTTGTTGTATCTTACTCACACCCGACCTGATATATATTTTGGAGTAGGAGTTTGTTCCAGATATATGAAGGAGCCCCATGAGCTTCACTAGAAAGCTACAAAGAGAATCCTTAGATATGTGAAAGTTACTTCCAGTTTTGGTATCTTTTATGCTACAGATTGCCCACTTTCACTGATTTGGTACATAAATTTTGATTGGGTTGGCGATGGTAGAGACCACAAGTCCACCTCTGGTTATGTTTTCAACTTTGGTTCAAGGAATTTTTGCTGGTCTACCAAGAAGCAATCCACGATTTCTTTATCTACAGCCAAGGCAGAGTATAGAGGTGAAGTGAATGCAGCTACACAGGATGTTTGGTTGTAAGGGCTTCTCTCCGAGTTTGGTATTCAATATCTACTTCCAACTATCATATTTTGTGACAATTAGGGGTCCATTCAGATATCAATTGATCCATTTAAGAGGCAGGGGACCAAGCACATCGAGATTCACATACATTACATCCGTGAGCTGATCCGTGACTGAGTCATATAACCACAGTACTGCCCCACTGAGCAGCAGGTTGTAGATATCTTCACCAAGTCTTTCACTGAAAATAAATTTTCAGAACTGAGAGCTATGCTTGGAGTGGTGGATACAGCTGATTATGCCTTTCTCGTCGCTTAGCCCTTTTTTCCTCTTTTGGGGGGGTTTGTCCCATGAGGTTTTCCCTCTTTCTTCATTTTATGAGGATCTTTTATTTATTGTACCTGAGTACCTAACATGGCATCTTGGCCAGGACTCAATTTAGATAAGTGAGTTAGGATGAAGGGAGGGGGGTGTTGGAATATAATCTTGACATTTAAGTTCATGTTCACACCTAACCACACCTCATCCACTTGAGTTATTTGAGGATTGGCACCCCACATGAAGATTCCCCCTTAAATCAAGGGAGTTTTTCCCCCAGACCATTTTAGCATGTTTTAAAGTTTCCTTCCTTGGGAAATGGACCTCTCCTCATGCTTTCCTCATGGCTGATAGTTGGCATAGGTTGTCTTGAGTCACTGTTGCTATTTTAGGCCTCCCTTTAGCTTTTCTTAGCCTTTTCTAGCTTTTTACTAGTTTTCTAGATTCAACAATTTCCATATAACCACCTCCCTTTAGGATTAGAGGTTTGGTTGCTCATGTGTTACTATTGTTCATTAATTCAATACATTTAATTTATGGAGAAAATTCTTTCTCTCCTCTCTTGAATATCAACAAATTACTTGTGTTTAATTTAACTAGAATTCTAGATCTATCGGAGTTTCTGTAGGAATTCTACACAAATTAGATAGCTGAATCTATATCTATTGTACTCTTGTATGAGTATCCCCAACTGGTGAAGCTTATAACCTCATCACAATCTCTAATACTTCAGACTAAGTCATGATCTTCTGTTGTGCCAATGGAAACCTAATATGTGGCAATAATTTGGTTATAAACCATTCTTTATGCTTTTGTGGGGGTATATCAAAGCTCACTTGACCCTTCAACACCTTGAATCTATGATCCAATTCCCACACAAATTCAATGATTTAATATTTTATTTATTTTAGCTCTGTGATACATTGCGACTCTGATTTTGGCTTCTTGAACTTTGCTACCTAGTCTTTCTTAATTTCATCAAATGTAGCATTCAACTTACTCATGGAGTATCTAATATACCATGTCAGCAACCTCTCCCACAACAATGTGATGAGTTGTGCCTTATTCACATCATCATTATTAATCGGTCTCATTGTCCATACTCATTAGCTATGAACCAAAATTGGTAAGGGTCCTCTTATCCCACTCATTTAAATACATGTAGCTTAATGTCATCAACCATTCTTCTTCTTCTCGACGGGCTAGGTGGAGGTGGTGGTGGAGGTGGAGGTGAAGTATGAGGATGGATATGGGGTATGAGGGGGCTGGATGGATGGGGGATCCCAAAGACGCCCTGATTCTACTCAACTCCTGACTTCGACGCACCTTTAGGATGGGTGGGGGATTATCGTGGGGTTGTAGGGTTACTTCTTTCTTCTTTGCTCTCAGATCCTGATAGAGGGCTATAATCAGTCTCAATATATTTCTTCAACTTTGTTCTATATTGATTTCCACTTCGTGGGGCTCATGAGTCCAACTTAGTTCTTCTTTACCCAAATATCAATCTGTCTGCATCTGTCAGATCCCCTTTTCACATAAAAACATATTAATCCAGAGCTTCAGAGAATTTAAGAACCTGCCTCCTGGTCCTTTGAAGAATCTTTGTTTAGCTTCACTATAGGACACGATCTCGTCGATTTTGAACTCAGTGATAAATCCTCCCAAAATGCTATCGATCTAGAAATCAATAGCCCTTGAGATATTGTTATCGATTCTCTTGAGCTATTGTATCAAATTAAGGTTCCACTCCTTATATTTGTCACCTTTGAAATAGTTCTTACACTTGACCAACCCAGATATGCACTCAAGCAATTCAATGTGGAATGAACCAAAGAAAACATTGTATTGATCTTTGAAGATATATCTCTGCAACTAATCTTCAGTCATAATATAGGGTTTTTTTTCTCTTTTTTTTTTGTAAATTCTCTTTCTTTCTATTAAACCCACTCCTATAGTTCTTTATGTTCAACAAACCCCTCAACTACTAGCCCTTTCAACAATGAACCCCAAGCAGGTCATAATCTCACTTGAAGTAGTTATGGGAGGTTGTAGAACTAGGTTTCCACAATCGAAGGGATATTTGTGAAGTGGTGTTGTGTATTTACTTCTACGGTATATCAATCTCATAACTTCGCATGCATAAGAACTTTGTGCAGATGATTAATTTATAGAAACTCATAAACTCTAAAAATAATAGTATATCTTACAGTTCTTCGCATAATTCAGTGAAAAACATACATAATCAGATAAATAACAGTACACAAATAACATGTACATAGATACAACACTTCGCCAAAACTTCTTCTTTTTTAAATAGATCTTCAATTACATTCACTTCTCTAACCTGCACATCGATATATAGGTGGTCCGCGCACTCAGCTGCAAACTCTTCAAGGTCTTCATGCACTCAGTTGCAGAGCCTTCTCCAAAACTACAAACTATAGACGTGAAAATAGAGATTCACTTATGCTTCTATTATTGATATTCTACTATGATCCTTTACAAAGAATTACATATCCTTATATTCAATTAATATATACCAAAACCATGGTCCACATACCATGGATCCATAAAAAAAGGACTACTACCCGATACCTATTACAAAATAAGGGCTTTGTCCCATCCCCAAAGCCCTAAAATTTCATGCAATGAATATATATCTGCGAGCTCTGCGCGACCGACTCCTTTTGCGGGGTCTTTTACTCAAAACTTGGACCAAGTTGGGCCATGCCCAAAACTCTAGTTTTAATAAATCATAGGTATATTAGCTAGCCATATATTCACACAACTTGGTAGAGAGAAACTTGGATGTAGATGAGAATATTGTTTGCACCTCGCTGCATAAGGAGGTGAATTTGAGTATCCTTGATCACAAATAAGAGAACGAGATGACCGAACTCTTCAACACTAATAACCAAGAGAAAAAATAAAGGTATTCGATCTATTTGATTCCAGTTCACCATCAAACTTGATAGCAGTCAATCTAGTTAACAAGATTGGGTTGTAAGTTCATGAATAACCTAACCCATATCCATTGATATGGGTAAACAAGGATGTAAACCTCAACGTAATGAAATAGTGTAAGATGAAATTTGATATAAGTGCACATTTTATTGATGAGGTGGAGTTAGACATAGTACCCCTTTATGTTTGTGGTGTAGTGTTTGGAAGCCCCTACATGTAGATGAGGGAAGAGAACTTCATGAGGAGAGAAAACCACTAATTACTAATCAAGGAAGAAAATGATTTCATCATAAATGTACCATAAAAGAAAATTAGATATATTTTTCATAATTTCTAACCAATCCAAAAATTTGATTATTTCTAGTGAGAAGTATATATTGCTTTCTTAAGAGGGAATCAACAAAGTGATGAATTAGCAAGAGTAAAGGAATCCTTAAAGCTATGTACCAAAGAATATAAAACGAATTGGAAGAGTTGTTTTAGGTGTATGTAGGATTCTTCCAGCATGTTAAAAGGTTACCATCTAATAGAAGGGGAGTGGAGGATGAGATACAGTTATTGTCTAACTCCCGATTTTGAAATATTGGGTTGTATAGGAAATCTATTTTAGAGGTAGATGAAGTGAAGAAATAATCGTAGAAACTACTAGAGAAAAGAGTAATTCAAACAATCACCTCACATTGTGAGTCATTGATCATCGTAGTACCCAAGAAGGATATGACTTAGCTAATGTGTAATGACTACAAAGACCTAAACAAGATCACACTAAAAAATTTATACCATTTTCCTAGGATTGATGATATGTTACTTTAGTTGTAGCATGACAAGAATTTGCTAGGTTGGATCTAAAATCAAGATACCACCAAGTATGCATTAATGAAGAAGACACTTGGAAGACCACCTCCAAGAAAAGACAAAGTCTATATCAATGGTTGGTCATTCCTTTTAATTTATATAATTTGTCAGATACATTTATGTGATTTATGAATGATGAATTTTGTATCAATTTAGCTTTATTTGTAATAGTGTATCTGGATAACATATTGGTTTATAGATCTACCTAGGAGGATCACCTCTCACAACTCATGTTGTTGTTAGAGACATTGAAAAAGCACCAACTACTAGATAACCTTAAGAAATACAAGTTTGTTCTATATCCATTGGTGTATTAGGGTGCGTGACTAATAGAGGATAGCTCAAGATAGATCCTACAAAGATGGAGGCCATCCTTAAGTGGATATTTCCTACTATTTTCATTGAAGTTAGGAGATTTGTTGAGGTAGTGCCATAGCTATGGATGTTCATAGTGTTAGTGCCTAAATCTACCTCAGGCTGAAAAAGGCAGGATCTAGGGTAACATCAAACCATGCTTAACCTGGTAGCTAACCCTACCAGGTCGGGAGAGGGCTCTCTCCTTGTCAATCTCAGCAAAATATGGCTTATAAAGCTTGCGATGACTGATGTGAAGACTGATTTTAGGCTAGGTATGTGAGCTAAGGAGTTTGATTGAATTTGATGTTGGTTTGCTGGCTCAAATGTGAAAGGCAGATCTGGGTCCGGGGAATGGACAGAATCTTGCAGAGATCTCTATGGGGCAAGATAGGAAAATGGTTTAGTACTTTGAAATAAGTGAGATGGAGAGTCTTAATATTGGTGAGGAGTTGGAGAGGGCATGAAAGCCTCAGGGATCCTCTTCAAACAACAGAAAACATAAATAAATAAACAAACCTTAGGTAGAGCACTGCAAACATCAATGAATTCTACCTTTATCCTTGTTTCATTTAGTTAAGATGAACAGATAGATGATGGCATACATAAAACACATTTAAACTTACAATTACAGAAGGAAGCACAATACCAAATCAAGTTGCCACAAGAATCCCATAAAGTGTTGCAAAACTGCTAAAATGAGTGTACAATAATGCTCAAAGCATTCACAATAGTCCAACCTTTACCAATGACTGAAAAACTATTAGATATAGGCAAAAAAAAACTCATCCTAGCCTTTAGGGGTAGAGTTCATAATTTTAGTAGCTGTTTCAACAAGATCTAAACTGAGAACTAAAAAGTAGGCAGTGGAACAGCTTGCCTCTAAAACCTAGGAAACTGATTAATTCAGTTGCAAACTACCTTTTCATGATGAATCTACCTCCATGAGTGAAAATTTACCATAATTATATCAAAATCCATCAATTCACATTAAATTACATCATTATTTTGACTATTAGAAAGAGAAAACTCAAACTGAGAAGAAACTAGGTGAAAAATAGAGTTTTTTTGCCAAAATGACAAAATTTCATCCTATGCGCCGCTCTCCTATCCCTGTGCGCTGCACTACTTTGGATCTGATTTTGGAGGCCTTACCATGCACCAAAGTTGCTCCAAGTAGTCTTGTTGGAAAGGTCTACCTATCTACTTTCCATAACAAGTAGAATTTCTGAATTTGGCCTCCATTTTCCCCTCCAAAAATGAGTTCTCCCAACACTACTTCCTGTGTGGCCAAAAAGGGGCAGAAAGGTCATTTTTGAGGTGTTTTTGACCTTTTTTGAAGCTCAAAACCTATAAAAATTTCTTGGCCATGTGAGGGAATTCATATTTTTCCATGAGGAATCCAAAAATTCTGATTTTTCCTCAAAAGGAGGTCTCTAGCAAAAGCGCACACCAGGGGGCGCGGCACACCAGGCAGAAAAACCTGTTTTTTAGTCCAAAAATTCAAAAAATTTCAAAAGGTTTCCCAAATTTCTTGAAATTTGCGTTGAGTGTCCTACATCAAGTGTTTTGTTGAGCTAAGGAAGCCTCAGCCAAGATCTGGAGTCTATCTTGCTATTTTCCCTTCCTCAATGCTTTCTTCAACTTGGCCTTCAAAATCCTGATTCTTGCTTTGCACACCTGTTTCTCGCCAAGTAGTGGTAGGACATGTGTCTCAACATCTTTTTCTATCTATTGGCCTTCTCTAGCATCTTTTCCAAGTTCATATTTTCCCTCTCAAGCCAAGATTCATGATCAACTTCAATTTCTTGTTTAAGTGGTGTCAACTTGACTTTCCTCCTCTTGGAAACTTGTTGGTTTTCTCTTATATTTTGGAGCTCCATGATCATTTGCTGATCCTCTAACTGTTTGTTCCTTGCTCCAAATAGTTAATTATCCACTTGACTCTTTCCAAGTTGAGAGACAAATCGTGAATGTCATCTTGCTTCTCCTGAATGATCTCCTTGAGCTTTGAGCTTTGGGAGCCCAAATCAGTGTCATCCTCCTGAATAAGAATGAAATTTGTCTCTTGTCCTCTTGAAGACCCCTCATCATGTAATGGCTACTTACCCTTGTCCTACACCTACTATGATAATGGAGGAAACGAGAACCCTTCCACCTCGGGTGGAGATAGTAATCGTTTTCATGCTGCAAACAATCTCCTAGTGCCCTTTTGGTATGTGACAAACACTGGCACACTGGCGGTTTAAGGCTCATGCACCTATTGCTAATGTGAAGGATCTCCTACCTCATGAAAAAGTGGTGGGGGTACTTTAGAACCTATGAAGACCTCATGTGTAATGAAAGCCTCCCATGAAACATTCAGTAGACTATGCTGATGCAAAACCACAATTTTGATTAGTGCAAAGTGATAGATGTTATTATACTACTAATGAGGAGGCTTCCTTTGAATTAGTATGGTCATCTTCTCAATATTCCGGCAAATAAAATAGGGTAGGTTCATCATTCTCACCCTAGTGAAGTGCATCAACAATCTGATATGATAGGTGTACAGACGAGAAAATCTGCCCTCACAACTGAAATATTTGATTATGAGTTTCATTAAGGGAGCATATGTGTCCTGAAGGTACCTAAAAGGGAAAACTCTACTAATCTGTCTCTAAAAACTAGCCTTTATATATGGCTCCTAATGATCTCTATCTACTAGTTGTCCCTTATTCCATTGCTCACCTACATTTGGAATACCGGTTGCTTGATCTATAGACTCAGGTGTCAAGGTGAATGTCACACCTGCCAAATTGACTTGGCCATTGTGAAGATGGAGTATAAAGAGTCTGGCAAGCTCATGATGGTACTTGACTCTTTCCACCATCTCATAAAATTGGTAACAAGATTGATGTTGGAAGCATGTGACAGCAAGAGGACAGGTCAACAACTCGGCAAGTGAAGTAGGATCCTCCCGATTATGTTTTCCACTCTTATGAGGTCTCCTTGGTGCATGAATTTCTCTAGAAGAGTCACTGACTGTTTCCTCATTTCTGTCATAGGAAGAATCTAACTCCATGATTTCCAATGCTTGAGTTTTCTTATATGAGTATGAAGAGATTTTAGAGTGACAATAGGGAATTGCTGCTGAAAGATAAGAATTGATGAGGGACTGTGAAAGGACTGTGTATGAGGGGTTGGGGATGCTACTGGTAGGGTTTTTGGGAAATGAAAAGGTTTAGGGAATGGTATTTAGGGTTTTCCATCATGAGATTAGGGATTAGGGTTACTATTTTTAGGGATATGAGGAATAGGGAATAGGTAAATATGAATGAAAAGGGAGGGAGAAAATGAAGTGAGGGAGTGAGAGAGTGAAAATGGTAGGGGTGGGATTTAGCAACAAAAATGCAATTTGTAAATCCTAGGCAGTGTATTTTAACGAGCAATGCAAGGAGCTAGGGTTTCAATATTTCCCTATTGAATCACCATAAACACTAAGACAAACTGATTCATTGGCCATGAGCGGGTATCAACTTACTTGTAAGATGAGGATTTTACAATTTGAGAGCCTTTGGAGGAAGATGTGAATGATTTCGGGCTTTGGATACTTGTGCGCTGCGCCACCTCACAGGTGCACCATGATGCCTTAGTGCGTCATGCCCCTTATAAAAATACACTGTAAACTGCTGCCTAGTGCACCGCGCTAGATAGATGCGCCACACCCATGCCTAGGTCCGTCGCGCCAGGGAGAATGTCAAATTTGTTGCTATTTTGCCTCCTTTACCTCAAAACGAATTTTTTTTTATTGCTCACTCTTTCTCCCTTGAGCACAAATGAACTTGTTAACATGAAAAATAGTTTATATACATATGGTTTTGATTTTTCATTTATAAAAACCCACTCTTCAAATGTTTTCTCATTTCAATTTCTTTTAAAACTCTGTTTTGGCATTTTGCTTGGCCTTTTGCCTTTGATGGACTAAATACTTTGGCATTTTGTTTCTTTTGAAGGAACTAAAGTAGCAGAGGCTTGGCAAAGTGACCAGGGCTGCCTCTAAAATTATTACATATGAAAAAATGAAATTACATAAGACTTTAGTACATGATCAATCACTGAGCATGTGATTATTGAAATTATTATTGCTGAGACTTTATTTGACCTCCTCATGCACCTGCTAACCATTATTTCACATTTTCAAGATGTTATTGACGAAACCCTAGACCTAATGAGACATAAAACCTAAAAATGACATTTTGCAGATGTAAAGACAAAAACGACTGTAAATGACCTGAAAATGGGCCAGCAAGTAAAAATCATGAGGGAAAAGTTTATAAAATGCCACTACCATCAAATGATCCATGATCCTAAAGGAATGCAGATGATCATATGAGACACCTAAAATACAATGCAACAAGAGAATTTTATTATTGATGAAGGGATGAAGATACTGACATTAACATTGGCTCCAATGGGGATGGTATCTCCTTGGAGGCGCCAAGAACTACAAACCTCTGGAAAGCAGACAATGCCTTCTTCCATTGGGCTATGGAGTTAATAACTTCAATAGACCAAAACCAATATCTTGACTCAATTTCAAGACTGAAATCTGACTCAAAATTGACTCAATTTCAAGACTGAAATCGACTGAAAACTTGACTCACACAATCCAAACCAAAACTGAAATCAAACCTTCAGTTTTATAGCCTTCACTTCAGGCCCCAAATTGAATGAATGATGATAGTACACACTTGCAATGAAATAAAATAAATCGGTATGTACAATAATACATATGCAAATAGAAAATATTTCAAAAATAGTACCGTTTGAGCAACAAACCGTTGATCGACCCACCTGGACAATCTTCTCCGCTCATTTCTTTCAGCAGAAAATCATTTTGGCCCTGATATGTACCAATTCTGAAAGGTCCTTTCCATAGATTCTCAAACTTTCCATGCTTACCTTTTTCCTCGTTTCGAGCATCCCATTTTAACACTATGTCTTCTATTTGAAACTTGTCCACCTTTGCCTTTCGATCATATATTTTCTTGATTCTCTCTTGCAACTTGAAATTATTCTAAAAAACCTCCTCTCTAGTTTGTTGTAAATGGATCATTTGATTGATTCTAAACTGCAAATGATCTTCCTCGCTGCCAGCTTCCTGCAGAAGTTTAACCACCGGTACTGCGAGAGAGGTCAGGAATACTGTATCAACACCATACATGAGCTCGAAAGGCGACATGCCTATAGATTACTTTTGACTTACTCTGTCTACCCAAAGTGCATTAACAAGCTTCTTGTGCCAACTCTTCTTGTTCGTTTCCAACAACTTTTTGATAATATTGACCAATGATTTATTGGAGTATTCCGCCAATCCATTACCTTGTGGATAATATGTAGTTGAGTGCCCAAGGTAATTTGATATTTATTACAAAAGTCAATCATTCTTTTGGATTTAAAAGTTGCTGCATTATCAGTGATCAGCTTGTTTGGATAGCTAAAATGGAACAAAATATTGTTTTCAAGAAATTGAATGATTACCGAATCAGTGACCTGTCTAGTGGGAATCGCCTCAATCCATTTAGTGAAATAATATGTCGCTGTGACGATCCACTTGTGCTGTGCTAAATAAGTAGGATGGATCTCGCCAATGAAGTCCAAACCCCACTGCTGAAACGGAGCATTTACTTCAATCGGCTTAAGTGGTAAAGGTTGTAATTTTCTCCTACCTTGAAAAATCTAACATTCATGGTAGCTTGTAACAGTTTTGTATACATCAGAAAAGAGGGTTGGCCAATAATATCCCGCTCTCAAAATTTTATTGGTTGTTTTCTTCCAAAATAGATGACCTCCACAATCTCCCTTGTGAAAGTCTTCCATGACTTGTATTGCTTCTTCTTCAACCAAACAATTCAAGAAGACACCACCAAGATCTTTCCAATAGAGCGCACTATTCATTATTTCTAGGTGGTGGTGATAGATTTTGGAGCACATAAATAATGTTTGAATACCAAGGAGAAATAAAAAACATTTCAGATACTTGAACAAGGGAACTTTCCTCATCTTCTTTGTACATAGTAGCAATGAGATTTATGTCCAAGGCATGCAAATTTGACTCCGCCATTAGCTTGGCTAGCCCCTGTCCTTTGATGAGCTTTGTTGGTTTTATCTCCACATCATATTCCAACAAAGCTGCATTCATTTGCCTCGTCTCCCTTCCGGATCTGTTTGCACTAAGAAATCTTTAACGACAGTGTTAGGGACATAAGCAAGGATGTGAGAATGCAAAATATAGACTTGAAAATCTTTCAATGCCTTTACCAAAGAAAGAGCTTGCTTTTCAATAATATTTTACTTAAAAGCTACATCCCTTATCGTTCTGCTAAAAAGAGAAATTGGTTTCTCAAGCTAGTCCCTTTTCTGCATTAAGACCGTTGCCATAGTATGATCCGAAGCAAATGAAAACAAAATAAAATCTTGAGAATAATATGAGCTAATCAAAACTGGAGCTGAAGAAAGGACTAACTTTACAAAATTGAAAGATTTGATGGCTTCCTCGATCCACTTCACTACACTATCTTTCTTTAACATGTTTGTTATTTCCCTCAAATGTTCTGCAGGATTTGGCACAAAGCGACGTAAGAAATTCATCTTACTGTTGAATGACTGGATCTCCTTTTTACTTTATGGAAAATCAATTTTCTAAATGGTTTCCACTTGAGCTAGATCAATGCAGATGCCCTCCTTGGGTATGATATGACCAAGAAGCTTGCCTTCATCCATAGCAAACAAACTCTTCTTTGGATTGAAAGATATGCCATACTTTCTACACTGCTGAAATACAATCTTCAAATGATAAAGGTGCTCTTCATCTGAATTAGAAAAAACTATCAAATCGTCAAGATAAATAACTAAAAATACATCTTTTTCATTAGCAAATGCAATATCCATAGCCCACTGAAAGGTTGCACTAGCATTCTTCAATCCAAATGGCATCTTGGCATAACGGAAAGTTCCCCAAGGAGTAGTGAACGATGTTTTGTCTCTGTCATCCTCATGGACCAGAATTTGGTTATAACCAGAATACCCATCGAGTAGTGACATGCCAGATGCTCCAACTACTCTTTGAAGTATGTGATCCATCATGGGCAATGGATAGTTATCTTTCAAAGATACTTTATTTAGATTTCTGAAATCAATACATAATCAAATCTCACCTATTTTCTTGTTCACGGGCACCAAATTAGAAATCCAATCTGAAAATATTATGGGAACGATTATACTAGATTTGTACAATCGATTCACTTCCTTCTCTATTGAGGGTAGCAGCTTTGGATTTATCCTTCTTAGCTTCTGTCAAAATGGATTTTGATCTGGCTTGATCGGAGTTATGTGCTGAATTATGATCTTATCATACGCCTTCAAATCTAAATAGTCCCATGCAAATACATCAGTAAATGAGGATAATAAACTGATATACTTTTCCTTTACCTGTGGAGGCAAGGCCTTTGATAATTTTACCATTTTAGCATTTTCTGTTGATCCAATATTCACATCCTCAACCCCTTTCTCGGTTGGCAGCAAGCTCAATTTTCGGGCTACATCATCTTGATCAAACAACTCCTCTAAAGGTATTAGACCTTTGGGAATGACATTGTCCTTCAGTTGCAAAACTTCCATCTAATTTACTTCCATATCCACTTCACCATCATCATGCTCCCCATTTGTGGAAGTATCTTTGTACTTGCCTTCATTTTGGAGAAATTCTTCGATCTCTTTATCATCTTGAAACACCTTCCAATACCTTTGATTATCAGGGACAGTTGGGCGATGTTTCACATGAATTTCAAACTTATTGTTTGAATTCATCGGAATTTTCAAATTACTTGCAGTTGTTGCAAGTGAATTTGTAATAACATTTTGTACATGAGGGACACATGTCAAAGTGTAATCTGGAAATATTCTCAAAATATCTAATAGCGCATTACGGTATGCCCGCATTTGAGGATGCTTAGCTTGGTATTCAACTTTCACTTGCTTGATAACTAACTCGGAGTCGCCATATACTGAAATTCTTTTAGCATTTAATTTCTTAAGGATTTTTAAACCAGCAATTAAAGCCTCATATTCAGCCTCATTATTTGAACAATCAAAAGCCAATTTATACGAACAAACCCTTACATTACTTGGCACTTTGTTTGGTGAGAAAACAGGGTTTTGTATCCAAATGCCATTTCTAGCACCTTCCTTAACTACCATGCCATCAAAATCCATGCTCCACAACCAGCTTCATCCTCCAAATGCTAAAGCTCTATTTTCTCTTTTTCTTTTGCTTGTTGTCCATCAACTTTTTGCTACTGTCGGAAGGCTGATTGCTCAACGGTACTATCAGGCTTTTGTCTTTCTTGATCTAGTACAACTCTGAAATTTTCAGTGATCTCTGGAATATCTTCTACTTCAACTACTTGACTATTTACATCATTAAAACTATCAGAATATAAAACAAAAGATTCCAAATCAGTATGTACATAATTGATTGGATGATTTAGAGGTTTCTCCTTACTATTGATCATGTACTTCATCTTTTTTCTCCTGGTATAATTTCCACATTTGATCGAACACAGCAATAGTAGCATAGGAGAAATCAAGCTGCAATGTCCCTTTGAGTTTTGCTCCCCAACATTTGGAAAGAAGAATGCCAAACCTAGGAGGAATATGAGCCACAACCACATCCATCAAAACATTTTTTGCTGGAATCTGATCCAAACTGAAAACCAAATCTTTAATAAGCCCAATGCACCTAACTCTACCAGAATCAAAGGAATAAAGGTCATGATACTTTCTAGTAATGTCCAAACCCAATTTCTCCATGATTGCCTTAGGCATGAGATTATGAGAGGCTCCTAAATCAAACATGGCATTGTGCAATACATAATCATGCAATCTAAGGCTGATGTAAAAAGGAGCTACATTACTATCCTCAGACTGAACTTCTAATGCTGGCCCAAAGATAAGTTTGGGTTGATCATCCTCAACATTTACCATATCAGATAATGGATCCAAATTCAAAATCTTAGACACTTGACCTTTATAACTGTTGTTCTTCATTAATTCAGTCAAAGGAATTGATACTTTTAACTTAGAAATTTCATTTTCTAAGATAAAAACTGAAGTTCTCTCTACATCTTTGACTGAAGCCTCTTTCTTTTTAGTCTTCTCCTTTGATACAATTGGCTGATTTGATCTTTCATTTGCTAATTGTGTTTTGTTGGTGGTAGGATCAGCTGTCTCCTTTCCCTTTTTTTGCATAATGGGAGAATCATTCTTTGGCGATGTCACCTTCTTCCTCTTCTAAATTGGATTGATGGGAACTTCTCTACTCCTAAGTTAATATCGTCGCTGCTGGGTTTTCAAAGCATTCATGTATCCCCTCTGATATTCATCAGACTCTTCTTCAAGAATTGTTTCATTTGCCAAGATGAAATTTTCGTCTTTTTGTACAGTTGGGCTTTTTGAATACTCTTCATCTTCTGTGATATAAATGGGCAGATCATCAGGTGTAAAGAAATGATTCTCTTCTCCAATTATGTTCCCATCATCATCTGATTATGGACCATGTACAACATTCTGCTATAGGGGTGTCTTTACTTGCTGTTGTGCTGCTTGATCTTGTGCTCTTTGCTCTCGTTGTTTGATTCTGAATTGTGGTTGCTACTAACCACGAAAGTTTGGATTTCGAACTTGTGCCTCAGGATTATCAATGGTCAATCTATCAAACATATTATCAATCTTACGGAGCACTTGATCTGAAGTGGAAGCTTCTTCCTTTATAGTTACCTTTTTCTCGTCCTTTGTCCTAGCTCTCTTGGCAAGCAAATTTGCCTCAACGCTGACTACAATTTTCTGCATGTCTTCCAATGTATGTGGATCCCTTTCTCTCAATTGATAGGCCATATCAGGATCGAAGCCATCAGGAAATTTAATCAATGCCAACCCTATAGGTGGCTTTATATCAACAGGAATTGCATTATAAACAAAATTAAATCTAACACAATAATCTTGAACACTCTCACCGACATTCCTCTTGATGTTCTCATATTTGGAAAGGATCTGAAGAGGGTTTTTCTTTACTTCCCAGCGATCCAAGAATTGTCTCTAAAGATTAGCCAATGTAGTGATACTTGCAGTCGGCAAAGCTCTGAACCACTTCCGCACTTCACCTCAAAAAGTTTGCACAAATAGTCTCATAGTCATGTTTTCGGCATCAATCTCATGAAGGTCAAAGAAATTTGTCATCCTATCCACATGTTGTTGAGCTGTGATACATTTAGGAGTGCCATCAAACAATTGGTTTTTGCTTTGGTAGTCAGCAGGCATGGCATCCAAGTTTTGAGGCAACACAAAGGGTGCATATCGGGCAACCATTGCTCTAGGTGGATTTACAACTGGCCTTGGAGATGTAGGAGGAATTGGAACGATGATAGCGGCTGAGAATGTAATTGGTGTATGAGGTGTCGAAGGAGGAGATGAAATACAAGATGTTTGAGGTGTTGATGGGGTTGATGGAGGAGAAGAGATAGGAGGTTTCTGATCTGATATAGTGGGTTACACAGCAATGGTGGGAATGAAAGGAGGTTCGGTAGGAATTCCTGAACCAGATGCAATTGCGGATGAACCAAGAGTTGCTGATGTGGATTCTAAAAACTCGGGGATATTTGAAGCCACAATGGAAGTCTGAAGATTCAATATATAACTGTCATTTGATCTATTTGCCCCTTCAGTTTCAAGATCTTTGACAAACTCCAGATTTAGAATAGTAGAAACAACAACTCTTTTCGATTTAGTCTCAAACAATGACAGATCAAAACATTCGTCGAACTCAAGATCCTCAAGATATTAAAAAAAAACAGGACATGAATGAGATTTGAACACAGGAATCACAGAACTTTCTTGTCGGAGAATTCTTGGGATGAGATTTGGATTTTCATACACAGGAGGAGGGTCAGGATCAGGATTGGCCCTGATGTATCATCTGGAAGCCAATGTGTTAAATTAATCCCCAAAATCAAATGGACAAAATCAACTTGTTCAGCCTATCAAATTCTAAACTCATCATCCAAAGTATAGAATTATTTAATCATACTAGGGTAATCATTTAGATCAGATGTTCAGTTTATAAACTAGACCAGAGATTGACTGAAGCAAGATTCATCTACTTTCGCTAACTTCAGGCTCCCTCTGTAGTCTACAAAGAAAAAAAAATGAAAATAAACCTTCTTCCCCAATACGGTCGCCACTATGTTAGTGCCTAAATCTACCTCAAGCTGAAAAAGGCAGGATTTAGGGTAACATCAAACCACGTTTAACCTGGTAGCTAGCCCTACCAGGTCGGGAGAGGGCTCTCTCCTTATCAATCTCAGGAAAGGATGGCTAATAAAGCTTGAGATGAATGATGTGAAGATTGATTTTAGGCTAGGTATGTGAGCTGGGGAGTTTAATTGAATTTGATGTTGGTTTGCTGGCTCAAATGTGAAAGGCAAATTTGGGTCCAGGGAATGGACACAGTCTTGCAGAGATATCTATGGGGCGAGGTAGGAAAATGATTTAGTACTTTGAAATAAGTGAGGTGGAGAGTCTTAAGATTGGTGAGGAGTTGGAGAGGGCATGAAAGTCTTAGGGATCCTCTTCAAACAGCTGAAAACATAAATAACTAAACAAACCCTAGGTAGAGCATTGCAAACATCAATGAATTCTACCTTTATCCTTGTTTCATTTAGTTAAGATGAACAGAGAGATGATAGCATACATAAAACACATCTAAACTTGCAATTACAGAAAGAAACACAATACCAAATCAAGTTGCCACAAGAATCCCATAAAATGCTGCAATCCCTGGTCTATTCCTTTGCCAAACTACTGAAATGAGAGTACAATAATGCCCAAAGCATTCGCAAGAGTCCAACCTTTACCAATGACTGAAAAACTACTAGATATAGGAAACAAAAAACTCATCCTATTCTTTGGGGGTTGACTTCATAAGTTTAGGAGTTGTTTCAACAAGATCTAAACTGAGAACTAAAAGGTAGGCAGTGGAACAACTTGCCTCTAAAACCTAGGAAACTGATTCATTCAGTTGCAAACTAC
The DNA here is from genome assembly GCA_000404065.3 of Pinus taeda. Classification (NCBI taxonomy): domain Eukaryota; kingdom Viridiplantae; phylum Streptophyta; class Pinopsida; order Pinales; family Pinaceae; genus Pinus; species Pinus taeda. The sequence continues at coordinate 93,233 of APFE031087848.1, read as the reverse complement.
CTTTTCATGATGAATCTACCTCCATCAGTGAAAATTTAGCGTAATTAAATCAAAATCCATCAATTAACCTTAAATTACATCATGAGTTTGGCTATTAGAAAGAGAAAAGTCAAATTGAGAAGAAACTAGGCGAAAAACAACGTTTTTTGGCCAAAATGACCAAATTTCATCTTGTGCACCGCGCTCCTATCCCTATTCGCCGCGATACTTTGGAGCTGATTTTGGAGTCCTTCCCATGCACCAAATTTTCTCCAATTGGGATTGTTGGAAAGGTCTACCTGTCTACTTTCTAGAACAAGTGGAATTTTTGAATTTGGTCTCCGTTTGCCCCTCCAAAAATGAGTTCTCCAAACACTGCTTCCTATGTGGCCAAAAAAAGGGAGAAACATCATTTTTGAGGTGTTTTTAACCTTTTTTGAAGCTCAAAACCTGTCAAAATTTCTTGGCCATGTGAGGGAATTCATATTTTTCCATGAGGAATCTAAAAATGTTGAGTTTTCCTCAAAAGGAGGTCTCTAGCAAAAGTGCGCGCCAAGTAGAAAAACCTGTTTTTTAGTCCAAAAATTCAAAAATTGCAAAACGTTTCCAAAATTTCTTGAAATTTGGACTGAGTGTCCTTCATCAAGTGTTGTGTTGAGCTAAGGAAGCCTTTGCCAATATTTGGAATCTATCTTGCTCTTTTCCCTTCCTTAATTCTTTCTTCAACTTGGCCTTCAAAATCTTGATTCTTGCTTTGCTTTGCACACCTTGTTTCTCTCCAAGTTGTGGTAGGCCATGTGCCTCAACATATTTTTCTCTCTGTTGGCCTTCTCTAGAATCTCTTCCAAGTGCATATTCTCCCTCTCAAGCCAAGATTCACAATCAACTTCAATTTCTTGTTCAAGTGGTGTCAACTTGACTTTCCTCCTCTTGGCAGCTTGCCATTTTCTCTTATATTTTGGAGCTCCATGATGGTTTGTTGATCCTATAACTATTTGTTCCTTTGCTACAAATAGTTAATTTTCCACTTGGCTCTTTCTAGGTTGAGAGACAAGTCATGAATGTCATCTTTCTGCTCCCGGATAATCTCCTTGAGCTTTGAGCTTTGGGAGCCCAAATCAGTGTCATCTTCCTGAATAAGAATGAAATCTGTCTCTTGTCCTCCTGAAGGTCCCTCATCATGTAATGGCTACTTACCCTTGTCCTGTACCTGCTCTATTGATGGACGAAACGAGACCCCTTCCACCCCGGGTGGAGATAGTACTCATTTTGCTACTACAAACAATCTCCTAGTTCCCTTTTGGTATGTGACAAACACTGGCACACTGGTGGTTTGAGGCTCATGCACCTCTTGCTGATGTGAAGGCTCTCCTACCTCATGAAAAACTGGTGGGGGTACTTGAGAGCCTATGAAGATCTCATGTGTAATGAAATCCTCCCATGAAACATTCAATAGACTAAGATGATGCAAAACCACAATTTTGATTAGTGCAAAGTGATAGATGCCATTATACTACTGATGAGGAGACTTCCTTTGAACCAGTGCGGTCATCTTCTCAATATTCCGACAAATAAAATAGGGGAGGTTCATCATTCTCATCCTAGTGAAGTGCATCAACAATCTTATATGATAGGTGTACAGACGAGAAAAACTACCCTCACAGCTGAAATAGTTGATTATGAGTTTCATCAAGGGAGCATATGTGTCCTGAAGGTACCTGAAAGGGAATACTCTACTAATCTACCTCTGAAAACCAGCCTTGATATAAGGTTCATAATGATCTCTATCTCCCAACTGTCCCTTATTCCACTGCTCACCTACATTTGGAATACCGGTTGCTTGAGCTATAGCCTCAGGTGTCAAGGTGAATGTCACACTTGCCAAATTGACTTGGCCATTGTGAAGATGGAGTACAAACAGTCTAGAAAGCTCATGATGGTACTTGACTCTTTCCACCATCTCACAAAATTGGTAACAAGATTGATGTTGGAAGCATGTGACAGCAAGAGGACAGGCCAACAGCTCGGCACGTGAAGTAGGCTTCTCCCGATTATGTTTTCCACTCTTATGAGGTCTCCTTGGTGCATGAATTTCTCTAGAAGAGTCATTGACTATTTCCTCATTTCTGTCATAGGAAGAATTTCATCCCATGTTTGCCAATGCTTGAGTTTTCTTAGATGAGTATGAAGAGATTTTAGAGTGACAATAGGGAATTGCTACTGAAAGATAAGAATTGATTAGGGACTGTGAAAGGACTGTGTATGATGGGTTGGGGATGCTGCTGGTAGGGTTTTTGGGAAATGAAAGGGTTTAGGGCATGGTATTTAGGGTTTTGGGTGATGAGATTAGGGATCAGGGTTAGTAGTTTTAGGGATATGGGGAATAGGGAATAGGTAAATATGAATGAAAAGGGAGGGATAAAATGAAGTGAGGGAGTGAAAATGGTAGGGGTGGGATTTAACAGCAAAAATGCAATTTGTAAATCCTAGGCAGTGATTTTTAACAAGCAATGCAAGGAGCTAGGGTTTCAATATTTCCCTATTGAATCACCATAAACACTAAGACAAACTCATTCATTGGCCATGAGGGGGTATCAACTTACTTGTAAGATGAGGAGTTTACAACTTGAGAGCCTTTGGAGGAAGATGTGAATGATTTTGGGCTTTGGAGACCTGTGCGCTGCGCCACCTCACAGGTGCATCATGTTGCCGCAGTGCATCGCGCCCCTTATAAAAATAGATCGTGAACTGCTGCCTAATGCGCTGCACTAGATAGATGCATCGCGCCCATGCCCAGGTGTGTCGCGCCAGGGAGAATGTCAAATTTGTTGCGATTTTGCCTCCTTTACCTCAAAACGATTTATTTTTTATTGCTCACTCTTTCTCCCTTGAGCACAAATGAACTTGTTAATGTGAAAAATAGTTTATATACATATGGTTTTGATTTTTCATTTACAAAAACGCACTCTTCAAATGTTTGCTCATTTCACTTTCTTGTAAAACTCTGTTTTGGCATTTTGCTTGGTTTTTTGCCTTTGATGGACTAAATACTTTGGCATTTTGTTTCTTTTGTATGAACTAAAGTAGAAGAGGCTTGGAAAACTGACCACGGCTGCCTCTGAAATTATTACATATGAAAAAATGAAATTACATAAGACTTTAGTACATGAAACATAAAAAACTTTGTTTTTCCTCAAAACAGGGTTTTGAGGAAAAATCAATCACTGAGCATGTGATTATTGAAATTATTGTTGCTGAGACTTTATTTGACCTCCTCATGCACTTGCTGACCATTATTGCACATTTTCAAGACCTTATTGATGAAACCCTAGACCTAATGAGACCTAAAACCTAAAAATGACCTTTTGCAGATGTAAAGACAAAAATGACTATAAATGACCTGAAAATGGGCCAACAGGTAAAAATCATGAGGGAAAAATTTATAAAATGCCACTACCATCAGATGATCCATGATCCTAATGGAATGCAGATGATTGGATGAGACACCTAAAATGCAATGCAACAAGAGAATTTGATCACTGATGGAGGGATGAAGATACCGACACTAACACATAGCAGCCTTTTTGGTGGTATCTATGCCACTCCATGCCATACGAACTAGTGGTAAGAGTTTCTAGTGGGGAAAGAATCAGAGGAAAGCTTTCAATTAGGTTAAATGAAACAACAATTAAGCATAAAATATTACATTACCTAACTTTTATAATCCTTTGAAAATATATATTAATGGAAGTAGATATGTTATGGGAACATTCTTGATTTAGGGAGGTAATCTAATATGCTATCATTTTAAAATCTTTCATTGGTGAATTCTAAACTTCCCTATATAAGATAAGGAAATATATGCCTTGGTTAAAGCTATTAATAAGTGGAATCATTACTTTATGGGTAAGTAAATCACTATCCATTTTGATCGCCATCCAATGCAACATTTGTAGGCCCAAAGTAAGTTTCAACAAATCGAATATTACAAGTGGATGGGGTTTTTGCAACAATTTCATCTACTCATCAAACATAAGAAGATAAATACTAATAAGTTTCTATACATGCTTTTAAAGTCACTGAATCCAAGATTACATCTTTGGGAACTCTTATGCACATGATACCATTCAACCATGATTCATACAAAAATAAATACATAGAACACGGGCACTTTAAAGAGGTGTTTCAACAACTACATAGCCAATTTCATGTATAAAAAGGTAACAATAAGGTTGAATATCATATACGCAATGGGTTTATCTATAATTTATATAATATTTATGTCTCTAAAGGTGAAATATTTTAGTTTATCATAGTGACTCACACCACTAAGGTTGTAGCACATTTTGGTGTTGGGAAGATAATTTCCAACTCACAAAGGCATGCATATTGGCCTAGAATGCAAGAATATGTAGCTTGACATATTATAGGATGCGTAGTTTTTTGTAATAAAAATATTATTAATAACAATCAAGGTTCATAATGTCCCTTACCTATACCCACTCAACCCTAGGAAAACATTTCCATTGAATTTTTTTAGGTGGCTTAGAAATAACTAGGAAGAGACATGACTATCTAGTCATGATGGTTGCATTTGCTGAATTTTGAGGTAAAAAATAGACCTCAAAACAAAAAATTAACTATCATTATTAAATTTAAAATAACCAATATGATTTAAGATGGTTTCCACCATCAAGGTAAATGATTTTGGAGGGAAAGAAAGAAAACTACTTCTTTTTCTTGCATTTTTAGCTTGTATCCTTGTAGGTTTAATAAAATTTCAAGTGTAGGTATTCATTGAATGAGGAATTAAATTCCACATCTAATGAGTACCCATGTTTCATGTTTTCAATAGACCCATAGTGAGATACATTGGAAATACATGAAAAAAACGTGTTGCAAGAAACACATTTTTTAATGTATTTCTAGTGTATCTGTTGAAACATGTTTTTTTCTCATGTATTTCTAGTGTATCTCACTAAAGGTCTATCAAAAGCATGCATAGAATATACTCATTGGAAACATAATTTAATTCCTCATCCAATGAGCACCTACACTTGACATTTGAGTAAATGTACAAGGAGATAAGCTAAAAATACAAGGAAAAAAAGTAGTTTTCTTTCTTTCCATTGAAAAATTATATTTCTTATTTTATTATGTTTCCTATTATTTTATTGTGTTCCTTAGGAGGGCTATTTTATAACTCAAATTTCCCTAATGATAGTTTCAACAATATGTGCATTCATATGCCTTATAAAAAGGGCATCAAAGGACAAGAAGCAACAATTTTATTTTCTAAATAAGTTTCGATGATCTTTGGGATACTAAGGAGCATCGTCTTAGACATGACGCTATATTTATTAGTGCCTTATTTTACTACACTTTATAAAAATATGGACTCCAAGTTGAAGATATATATAACTTTCCATCTACAAACAGATAGGAAAACTAGAGTAGTTAAAAAGACTTTGGTTTATATTTTGAGGGTCATAATTAGAAGCATCCAAAAAAATATCATGAAAATCTAATCTATATTCAACACTCTTATCACAGAGAAATCCCATATCTATTAGTAATTCACATTTTGAAATATGCTTTAGGTATTTGTCACCTTCACCCTTAGATTTTGTATATGGATAGTAAGGAGGAGCGAGGGAATATGTCAGAAGAGAAGCATTCAAAGTAGAAAAAATTGTTGAAAATATTAATTAGGTTCATTTTCAATTATAGGAAACATTAAAGAAGTCGCAAAAGAGGTACAAAGTCTAAGATTATCATCACATAACTAAGAAAAGAATTATGGTGGGGGATAGAGTTTGGTTGCAGATGAAAAAAGAAAGGCTACAAGGTCATAATAATATGGTTAAGACTATCTATGGTCCTTTTGAGCTATTGGATAAGGTGGGTGATAATGCTTATAGAATTAGTATACCCCCTTATATATGCATATTTAATCATTAATGGATGTAGAAACTTAGAAACTCTATGCACCTTTATTGTTCTAAGAAATTGAGAAGCATGTTCTACCGCCTATAGAATACTTAGCACCAAATTCTTAGGCAGGGTTAGTAGAAGATATAGTTTTGCAAAATAAGTCTAGAACTACTAGACAAGGGAAGCATGGCCTTCCATAGGTTAGGTTGAAAGGATAACTTCTAGGAAAGTCAAAATGGTATTTCAAGGAGAAGGTACTTCAGAAATTTCCTCACCGAATTCAATAGAAGCTTTTGGGGACCAAAAGGTTCCATAGATGGAGATGCATGATATATAATGGATCATTATATAATTTGTCATCTATCATGGTCATTCATAGGTGGAAAAATTAGAGGAATTGGATTGAAAATACATTTTAGTAGTATCTTCTAGTTTGGAGACGTGGGGTTTGAAAATTTCAAATCCATTTTCAAGCCAAATGACACTTTTGGTGGTTAAAACTTTGGGTTCATAGTTACCAGGACATTGACATTGTTCTCCACATTGAGATATATCAAATGGGAAAAAATCGTCCCAGTCAAATTTCATATGTAGAAGCTATGCCTCTCATAAGTTTACCTGCCTTATTGACCACCATGGTACTAAGTGGAACCCACATCAACCCCCATTATTCATGTGTGGGGATGGTGGTGTGGAACTTTCAATAATTTTCTAGAAGGTCAAGAACCTTAATAATAATTGAGGGTTGTGGTATGTAAAATACCTAATATTAGATGGCTATTAGGCTATGTTAAATACTATGTTTCATTATTTTATGGTTGCATTTGTTCCTTAGTTGAGCATAACATTTAAAAGTGGGATTTCAAAAAATAATAGAGTAGGAACAAGATTGTGTAACAACCATTTAGGCAACAATGTAGATAACTCCATCGTAAATTGAAGAAAAGAGTGCAAAGAATAGTCCTCACTTTCTAAGTGATTTTTCTTCCATTTTGAGTTTCCCATAATACATTTTGGTCTTTTGATTTTCTTGTTTTAATTTATTTAAGTTATTTTTATAAATTTAAGCAATAATCTAGTTTCATTAAATCTAAGATCTAAAGAAAAACCTTGCATAGTAAAAAACAACACATAGCAAGATTTAATGTGATGAATTGTTCTAGTGTAATATCCATAGTAGTTTACATATCAAGTTGTGAAGCATATGCTGATGTGTCTAACGTGAAGAGGTCAAAGTTGAATAACAAGGTTGTAAAATTTATCTCTATTAGATATGGCATTGATGTCAAAGGGTATAAGCTTTGGTATCCTATGGTTGGAATTTTTTTTAACGGAAGGAATGCTAATTTCAAATAAGTTAAGCCTTCTCTCATAATGGTGTAGCCAAAAGAGGAAGGTAATAAGTCAATGGTTCACTAACCACCCAAAACTAAGAAATTCAAAGTAGAAAATGAATAAGAGGTTCATGATGGACTTGATAATGAGGAGGGTTTAGAGAGTTCGGAAGAGGTGGAAAAAATTCCACCTCAAACATTAAGGACGACCTATATATCTTTTAAGGTATTGAATATCAAGGGAAGATAATGGAAAGCATCCTTAATTAGTTGAAGGTTGAAAGTGGTGTTCACTATTTTGAAATTGAGTGAGAATCATAACTTGATCTCCTTGACCCTAGGTTGACTTCATAGTATTGTTATGGCCAAGTTTATATTTTCCCATGAAGTTAGTGGTTGGAGAAAGAGGTGAATTAAAATGGCTACACCTTCCCTATTTACTTTTGGGTCTTCTTAGAAGACATTTCTTTAATCATGACATCCCGCCACTAGTCCAAGGAAGGATATACTGGTATCATATATAAGTATTTGTAGATAGAATATCATGAAAATAGTAGAGGTAGAAATCAAATCTCATTGGCTCATGGGGCTAGGCTACCCATTTGACTTGGTCTTGCATGGCCTAAGTTGGATGCTTCAATAAAAAAACATAAGGTAAATGTTGAGAACATAGTTATAAGAAAGTTTAGAATTGATAAACATGACTTTTGCTACAACAATTGTTGCAATAATATTTGGATTTGGCTCTTGACTTGGGTAAATTATTACATATACAACTTAATCACTCATAAAAGAAGAATAAAGTCATTGGGTTGCAAATTTATAAAGTTTTTATATGGTCTCAAACAATGTAATGTGGTATCAAAAGATTGTTTTTTTTATTGGGATTGATATTTATAAGATCCAAATTAGAATATCATGTGTAATATGTATAAGATGATGGTCAATTCCTTGTCATCACTCAATATGTATATGGTATGTTATTCTTTGGTAATAGTAAGGATGTGATTTGTTATTTGAAGTCTTAGCTTTCAATGCAATTTGATATGAAGTAATTGGGGGTTGTGAATTATATCTTAGTGATGAAGATCAACAAAGAGAAAATAAAAATTTGTGGTTGTGCTAGAGTAACTTTTCAAGCGTTTTTGCCTGAAAAATTTTAAACCATTGAGTGTTTTGCTTTCTATGGAAAATAAAATTTTAGTTGAGTAGTGTTCTACAACACTCACAAATATGGATCATATGACTTTGGTTCCTTATGCTAGTGTAGTTGGTAGTTTGATGTATGTTATGGTTTGCACTAAACCAAACTTTGCCTAAGTAATGGGAGTCTTGAGTTGATTCATGGCTAATACTAGATGTAAACATTGGGATGTAGTGAAAAAAGTCTTCAAATATTTGTGAGTACATCTAAATGTTGCATTGGCTATTATGGTGATGTTTCAAGGGACCATTCAATGGATATATATGGTTATGTGGATTTTGATTGGGTAGGAGATGTAGACAAAAGAAGATCTACAAGAAGTTATGTATTTTAATCATTTGGTGGAGTGAGTTAGATTAGTAGTCAACAAGCCATGGTCACTTTGTCTCCTATAATGATAAAGTATATGGTAACTACTTATGCTTGGAAGGAGTCCATTTGGATACGAATTTGTGTGTAGAAGTAGGGTAAGTTAGAAATCTATTACAATTCAGTGCGATAGTAATATTGTCATTTGTCTAGCTAGATAGGTTATCTAAAGACAAAGTATATAGATATTCAATACCATTTCATTGGAAAAATGGTAGTAGATGATGGAAAGGTTATACTAAAGAAAATTATCACTCTATAGAATGTTTTCAATTCAATGCATTGACAACACTGACTAGCACATGTAGATTCAAGTGGTGTTGTGAGCGTATAGACCTTATGACCCCTAACAATTAGCTCATACTTTAGTTCATTCTTCCTTGTACTTTTACAATGTATATGACAAGTGGGAAAATGTTGGGACATGTGCCTTAGGCATCTTGCAATATTGTAATAGAGAAGCAAGTAATGATTGTTAAGTAATGGCAAGGAACACATGTTGAATAATAATAAGGAATAAATGTAGATAGGTAGCAGGCAATGGATGTTGCTTAGTGGACCAATTAACTATTAATTGGTTTTAGAGAATGTAGGAATCATAAATAAATTATAATTTTCATGCTTATATATTGGATGCTATACTTACAAAAAACAATACCTAAGTTTTAATTTAGTGTCATGTTATTGTAATTTCCTTGGGATCCTTACAAATATACAAATAGTTTATTGTTTTTATGTTTATATATTCAGTCCTATGCTTAGAGAAAAACAATGTGTTTAATTTACTGTTATATTGCTGAAATTTCTCTATACTATTGATAAACACTCTCTTTGAAAACATGAAGAATATGTAATATAGTGTAACATTTTAATGGTTGAATAATATGCTGAGTGTGCTTTGGAATATGGGGTTTCAAGAAACTGTTTTCTTCTAATGGTCTATTATTTATTTTATCTGTTTTCTATTTATCATTATCTCCTTTTGATGTATTCGGACCACCTCTGCTTTCTTTCAAGTTTCCACTTATTCTCTAACTCTATTTTAATGCCTTTTAAGACCATCTGTTTTTCCTCTGAAAGGTTGATGTACTTTCATTCATACTTCTCTGAAAGTATGAATGAAATCTGTAACAAAGCTTTTCTGGAATTAAGAATCTAATAAGAAAACATAGTTTCCAATAGTTTAAACTCCTGGCCATTTCTATAAAATTTGCCATGAAATCCACTGATTAAAATTTGCCACGAAAAAATTTCACGCTATTTATGATGTGTGTGCTACTGTAAATGTGTCACGAGTTAGGTACTTGATAGATTAGAATGGTCCCTCAACATGTGGAATGCACATCAAACAGCTGCCTCAAGAATCTCGGACATTAAAGAACGCCCTTATGATGTCATAGCTACGGAAAGCTATTCTGTAGTTGTAAAGCTATGTTCTCACATTTTTTAATTTTGTAGTCTTAATCTCTTATCAGCGTTCACGGATGGAAGATTGAAAGTGAAAATTCATTGGGGGCTTGGAATTTTGATAAATGTTGTGAATTAAAGATTAATGTGTTTAGAGATTGTATATTAAAATTTGTATGAGTAAGTATGTTAAGAAATAAATTAGGGAAGAGCAATGTTTTATATTTCGAATTTTTGGGTTTTTCATTTCATAAATTTGGTCATAAAATTTTATTGCAT
>APFE031087848.1:20749-60000 GCA_000404065.3 Pinus taeda | reverse complement strand
AATTAGAAAATTTTTGAAAACATTCTTATCTTTTTGTTAGGGAAGATAGTATATAGATGAAATTTTTTAGGTATTACAAATCTATGAGTAAGATATACAATTATGTTTTGCTGATTGGTGTGAATTTTTAGTGATAAGGTATGAGATTCCTTATTGGAATTAGTAAGATATACAATTATGTTTGTTGATTGGTGTGAATTTTTAGTGACAAGGGTATCAGATTGCTTATTGGATTATTATGGATAAAGTCAAATTTTTAGTGACAAACGCATGTGATTGCTTATTGGATTGTTATGGATAAAGTTAAATTTTAGTTATTAGATAAATTTTTTTGAGAAATATTATTATAGAATTTATATATATGACTTGGAATAATGAAAACAACCATGAAATAATATATATATATATATATATTATTTATTTTTGGTTCTTACTGATATTATATATTTTATAAAATTATAATTTTTTATTTGTTGATTTTATCTCTTACTTATATGGAAAAATTTATTTATATGAATTAAAAATATTTATATAAACAATTTATTATATAATCAATTTTATTCTATTATTATTTATTAAAAGGGTTTTTCTCTCAAACCATATTACATCACATGCATTATGTTAAGACATAAAAAATGGAAAATTTACAAAATGATATATTAGGGTTATAATAGGACCTAAAGGGTTTTAATATATCATATAATATCATATATAATTTAAGATATTGTTTATATGATTTTTTGAGCCAAACGAAGGACAAAAACGCATGGTAGTGTTGGGAGGATGCCGCGAACAATGTAATCTACATGTCACTAGTAGGGAAAAAGGATGGGAAAGGTCTCAATTTCTATCGATAAACCCTAACTCTTGCCATTTGGAGTTTATCTAGCCGAAAGGAGTCAATAAATCCTTGCTAGTTGGAGTGTGCCCAAATAACCGAGTTTTTGCAGCAGGATTATAAATTGTTTGTAAAAAATAATATACCACCCAAGCTATAATTAAAGTTACATAATATTATTCAATTTACATAACAATTAAAATATATTTAAAAAAGCTATAATTAGAGTTACGCAATATTATTCAATTTACATAACAATTAAAATTTATTCTAGAAAATATCTAATAAAAAATATTATTCAATATCCACATATTATTATGTAATAGTAAATGGACACATGCTCCCAAGTCTTTATTGTGAATAGTAAACTATATTTTTGGTTTTTTTCAGCTATCTTCTCACTTCGCATATAAAGCTTAACTTATGAGAGCTAAATTGTTGGGGAATAACAAATACTCAAATTATTAGAACGAAATGTTTGGGTTACAATTTTATTGGTTTTCAAAGCACTTTGATTGTTTCATGTTATGTAAATATTTTTATTTTCTTTTTTAACTTTTAAGATGGTTATATTAATTGATCCATATTAATGTTAAATATTTTTTTTTTTTTTTTTAAGATAACATAATAGTTTGAGTAAAATGATTTAGTTTATACCAAATTTTGACAACTAAATCTTGTTTGTATTATCTATTTGTCTGTTATTAAAAATAATGTTTATTTTCATATGTCACTAGAAAGAAAGATGTACTTTAAGTGAATATCATATTATTAAAAATGCTACAACAAGAGCAATTTTTAAAATTATGCCACAATATTGTTATTGTTTCATAATACATCTAAATTAAATTATTTTTGTTATCTTTTCTTCTGCTAAGTATTTCTTTTGCAACAATTTTAATTACAATTATCTCTTGTAGCCAAAACTACTAAAGATCGTTTATTTATTTTCTAGCAACTACTATAGTAATTATTGTTTTGAGGCTTCTGCAATCAGTGCTTTGTGTGTTGTTTTCTTCCAGAGTTCTTGCATCCATGATTGTTTGTATCCACGTTTCGAGCTATCCATTTTGGCTCATCATCAGGATAGATCAGTAATTATGTAGGACAGATCTCATTGGACTTGAATAATACATCATTTGAGGAATGTGAGATCTGCCTTATTCTTGGCTATCATAGATGTTAGATGTTCAAATACCTGAAGCCTAAAACCTATGCAAATATTATAGAAGCAAGATGTGAATAAATAATGTGAAATAAATTTCTAAATAAAAAATACTCATGTATTAAAGATAATATAAAAAATACAAAATTTTAATAATTTATTTAACTTTTATACATATTTTTTTGGTAATTAATAATTAGATAAGTGACTATTTCATCTATTTAACTAAACATGCAAATATTTTATTTTTAAACATATCAATAATTTATTTTTAGATTTTTTTCATTTATAAATTTATTTTTTCTTTCAATTTAATTATTATATATATTTTGAAAAAAGAAAATCATATTTAATTAAATTAATTAATTTTAAATAATACAATTCTTCAATAAAAATATAATTTTTTTTACAAAATCTTAAATGAAAAGATAAAAATGTCACTTAAACATTAAACATTGATAAATTAAAACAAATACTTTTCATAAAATTTCTAAAATAATATTATTATTTTATTTTTAAAACGGAGAATTTGTTCCTAACTTTGTCACATAGAATTCATGACATGGCTCCTTCCTAACTTTGGAACAAAGCATTAATGACATGGTTGTTTCCTAACTTTGGAACAAAGTGTTAATGACATTGCCCCTTCCTAACTTTGGAAAGACCTTTCTAGAAAAAATATGCAACTCGTGATTTTTCAAAGAGACTTCCTACTCACAAGATAAACTTTAAGAATCAAATTTGGTAGAGTTGATCTCATTGAATCTGTTTTGTTGTAAAGGTGACATCACCATTTAGGTGCTTGATGGGTTCGTGTGGTCCCTGCAACATGTGTATGTACATGCACTCCTTTTAAGGATTTAAGATATTATGGTTGACATAAAGATATTATGGGTTCCCCATTTTTTTAAATCAAACACTTGCAAGATCAAGTGTGATTTTAAGGTTCCATTTCTAATTTCGTATCACCCTTCAATCATGGAAAATCGAATTGACAGCGACAACTCTTGATGGGGCTTAGAAACCTTCGAAAACGACATGGCACATAGGAATTTTATTGTAAGAATTAAATGGGACAAACATTAGGAATTCATTATCCTTATCCACACACAATATTCACTATCCTTGTACAAGAGATAGTGGAGAACCTTGTTATTGAGTTGACATGCCACGTCATGTACAACTTGCATATGTATTTCAGTTATTGCACTCCACGTTATAGATATGTGGTAACTTGTAAAGTGGGGTTTCATAAAAAATGTAAAGGTTGCAATTGAAATTGATTGAATTGACCAACTTTGTATTTCGAATATTTATTTTTAATTTTTACTAAAGAAACCATCAATGTGTGGCAAAATCCTTTAGGTGAAGTCGTCCGTGTTGGGTGAAATCCTTTGAGCACCGAAATTGAAACACAGTTTTCCTCTCATGTTGATGGGCCTTCTACCAAAGTACCAACATGACATCCTAGATGAGATCTCCGTTGTTGATCTTGCCACATGGACCTTTCCTAGGTCATATTTGTACAACCCATCTCACCAACCATGTAACACTTTTCCCGTGGACTTTGCATATGTCGTAATTCATGTCATCTTTCCTTACACTCCATATCATCATCTATATGGTCAACGAGTTTTTACTAGAATCTTTCTCCCAAACACGGATGATTGGTGATAAAAAAAAATGCTACAAGTTTTCATAACTCATACCTCACAAAATCTGCTCAAGTTCAATGAACTAGGCAAAGTGCAAGCCTTGCCTGAGAATATTCTTTGGAATATGCTGCCACAAAGTTACCTAAATCTATTGAAAACACAAAAACACCTACCTCAAGCCAATGGAGTGCTAAAGTGTTCTACATAAACTTTTCAACAGCATCAAAGGTAAGGCTTCATTTCCCCCAACATGCAAAAGTGTTTTGAAACTAGATATCAACCATAAAAAATATATTGCTTAGTTTCTCATCTAATTCTTGGTTCAATGACATCAAATACAATCAATTTCAGGTAAGTTTCACTACTTTTCCTGTCCTTCAATGTGGTTATTTTCTTAAGTGGTGGATATAGGTTAATTTCTCTTAAAATTTAGAGGTTGTAGGAAATGTTCCTCTAAGGAAGATCCCTATTTAAAATATCTATAGAAATCAAGCAGGAAGGGAAAAGAACCAACAAAAGAATTTAGCCTAGTGCAATTATAGGAAGGAGAGTCACATCCTAAGATTTGACTAATTAAAAAGGTTTTAGTGGAATTCAAGCAATCCATCACTAAGGTCTTAGAAGACATCAAATAAATAACTCTAGTCAAATAAGGACACATCCATAAGTTCATGGTTAATGGAATGAAAGTGGCTAATATACTAGAGCAACTAACACCAATGATAGAAAATTACACTTGACACTATAATGAGAATAAAGAGAACCAAAATGTATCTATGGATCAACACAAATTCTTGCGTAGCCAAAAGTGAGAAGACTTGTTCACAATATATGCCACCTTTATTGGTATGCATGTCAACCCAAACACACCCATCACTTGAGCCATCTTGACTCATACTATTGTTAACATTTTCTCAAATTTCATATTTTGCCGCATATATTAATTTTAGTTATTAAATAGAAATAAATAGAGGATTACTTCTCTAATTATGGGTCTTTTGAGTTAGGAACAATGGGAAGAACTATTGTAGCTCAAAATTTTCTCAAGATGAATTCATAAACTTTCTTGGAGTCAAGGAAAATTTTGTGTTGAATATTTATTTGTGTATTAATTCTTAGCGATGTATTATTATACCCGTGAATGAATGTCACAAGAATATAGTAAGGATTTCATTTCTTCTAGGTCATCTTATATGTTTGGATAAATTGTTGGTTTCTATTTTCAATATGATTTATTAATTAGTTTTTCATCTTTTGAAATCTTGGTTTTGTCATTTAATACATTAATTATGTTGTAAAAATAATTTTGTGATCACTAATAGAGTAGATAACAAACTATTGTGTGTTTCCTAGGATTATCTTGGCATCTTTTTGTATAATTATTTGTTAGAATAAAAAATTACAATTACCAAGTTATTTCTATCCATCGTTTCTAAGAGTTCTTCTTGGAGTAGGGAGTTATTTCCTTAAGATGGCTATGTAGTAATTCTTCTTAGTAGAATTCTTTCTTAGAGATGCCAAAGCTTCTATTCAATTTCATTCATCATTCGTAAGGCTTATCCTTTAATGACATACCTTTTCCAAAAATTCTTAGATTAGTTTTGTTTCTTGCATTAATAAATCATAAAAAGAACAAACAAATAGAAATATTTTTTTAATGGATTAGGAAATGTCATGAAAACATTGCTAGGCCATAACTCGGATGATCATTCCACATGAAACATGGGTGAGTCTAATTAGGCCCATCCTTGGGTTTGACCCCTATTGTCGGGTATTGAGAATTTAAACCTGTGAATAGTATTGGTGCTAAAAAGAAATCATGGATGACAAGACAACCCATGTGGATCTATTGTTCTATAATCCATTGATATCCCATGGCTACTCTCTATGTTCCCTTACGGGTTTAGTATCTCAAGTCCATTTCATGATATCTCAAAGAAGATAACATATATCATCTAAAAACAAATTTGATGGTGAAGGGAAGACCTATGCATTTAGGCATCTTAGTGAGTTTAATCTGGCATGTTGGAATGTTAAAGTTTTTCTAGGATAATGAAGTGTGTAGGTTGTTTAGCCTCACATTACAAGTATGAATTCATGCTTGGTATATGACATTACCATTCAAGAAAATTCATAGTTGGAAATAGTTTATGGAAGTTTTCTTAGATGCAAGGAATAATTACCACTATAGTGAAATATGTTCTAAACTTACTAAAATTCAAAAAAGGAAAGATGAATCTTATGATGACTTCTTGATAATGGATATGCATACCTATGACATATGTTGTGAAAGTGGAAAACCCCTTAGATTTGAATTTCTTATTTGGTTTTCATAGATATTTTCTCTTCCACGAGAAGAAAAATCATTGATGAATTGTGTGAAAGGTCCAAGTTATCCTCCACTAGAACTTCATCAAGGTAATCAAGAAGAGATTGATTATGAATATCTTTATGGTGAATTTAAAGAAATATTTAGCAATATAATTGAAACTAGGATGGTTTCCATCAAATATTTGATGGTGAAGGGAAAAGCTACGCATTTAGGGATCTTGGTGAGTTTAATATTGCATGTTGGATTCTTAAAGTTTTTTAGGATAATCAATTACATAGCTTGATTACCCTCAAATTGAAAGGATGAATTCATGCTTAGTATAGAACATCACCATCCAAGAAAATCCATAGTAATTGGAAACAATTTATGGAACTTTTCTTAGATGTAGATGATAATTATGACTACAATGAACTATATTCTAAACTTATTAAAATTCAGAAAAGGAAAGATGATTATTATGATGACTCCTTGATAATGGCATTACAAACATATGACATATATTTTGAATGTCATAATTCCCCTAGATTTTAATTTCTTACCTGGTGTTCATAGTCCTTTTCTCGTCGAGAAGAAGATATTGATTATGAATATGTATATGGTGGATTGGAAGAAATATGTAGGAATAGAAATGAAGCTATGAATGTTTTCCATCAAAAAATTATGCAAGTATGTTATAGATTTCTTGAAAATAATAAACCTACCAATAAATAAATCAATCATTGATTTCAATACCTTCTATATATCCCTAAAGAAAATGATTTTCTCTTTGACAAAGAGGAAAATTTTTAGCATCCTAATTCTTGCCCACTTGACATATCACTCTTTATTTCTTTAAGACAATTTCATCACAACTACCATTAGAGGAGGCAAAATCACCAAAAGGAATTTTCTTGCACGTCGATGAAGCTAATAATGTGGGTGTTTTGGAAGATATTATAAAAGTAGAAAATCTATAAATTGCAAAGGCCTCCAACTTGTGAGAAGTTGTTTCTAGTATTGTGATAGGTTTATGTAATGAGATTTTAGCCATCTACTAACATGAACAAATCATTCTAGCCATAGAGACATCATATGTTGATATTTGTGTCTCTGGTATATTACAATATGATTTATTCAAATGGTAGTATTCTAGAATCTAATTCCAAACCATATTCAACGAAGAATCAATTTCTAAGGTTTCTATATATTTATTTGATAAATTCACACGAGGAAAAAGGGAGTGTGTATCTTCTAGTGAGAATCTTGTATAGATAAAAAAAAAAGGATGGAAAATACATTTTCACTGAAATAAATGAATTATAGTAGAATTTAAAATATTAGATAGTGGACAAACCAAGGATGTTATTATAAAAATTGTATTATATATTCATCTTGAATAATACAAGAATAATGAATACACTACAGTCCATAAAGAATCTATTATAGAAGACATAAATTCATTTTCTAAATTTAAAAATTTGTATCCTCTCTGCATGGATTTGTTTAACAATGTTCATTTACAATAAGATTCACTGACTTATCATATAATGGAACCTTCTTTTTAGTATAACATATTGACATATGAAGGAAAGCATGGAGATTTCCAAACTTCATATTATTAGACATATATTATTAGTGATAGTTCATTCAATGTGATGAGTTTTTAAAACTCTTTGGAATTAAAGTTTCGTGAATAAAGTGAAACAAAGTTGGATCACAATAACTTTATTTTTGATGACTATTTTTTTTTAGAAATGGGATTGAGCACCAACATACCATTCATTGATCATGATAAACTTTGAAACTACTAATATCTATCAATACATGCTAGTGACAGAAGAAATAGAGCATGGAATACATAAATATTTTTCAAATATCCATGGAGGGACAGTAAAAAATATAAAACCCATCATCATGCATAATAAAGAGAGTAACAGACCAATCTTAGAAAAATGGAAATTAGTTTATTTCATAATTGAAAGTTATTCTCCATGAGCAAGTACATCACTTATTGTTGCATTGAGTTTCAATACTCCCACTTTTCTAGATGACTCAAATGCTTTCTCCAAGCCAAAGTTATAAAAAAACTTCACTTTTCCCTCTTATCCAAGTAAACATACATCCTACTACCCGAGTAGGACAAGCCACTAAATTCACCTTTGAGTTTTACTAGCATATTTTTTGTTGTTATTTTAGTTCTAAACTATGTGAATTTCACACTTTAATACCCACATATCCCTATCCAATGAGGATTTCTATGGTGGGGCCTACTTCTATGTCATGTTCATACATGACACTCAATGATGATGCAATTACATCTTATCCTTTGTTATGGAGACTCTTCTACATTGCTTTCAATAGGGGAATTTTGAGGTAAAAAATGAGCCTCAAAACAAAAATTGTACTAACAAACTTAACTTTAAAAGAACCAATACGACTCACTATGATGATGTCATCCCCAAGGGAAAATATTTTGGAGGGAAAAGAAGAAAAATACTTTTTCGTGTTGTATTTTCGGCTTATCTCTGTACGACTTTACTCAAATCTCAAGTGTAGAAACCATTTGGATGCAAAATTAAATTCCACATCTGATGAGTACCTACTACACATACTTTGGAGTAGACCCACATCGAAAAAAATGAAAATATATTAAATATGCATGTTCAACACACTTTTGCATATATTTCCAATTTTTTTGAAGTGAGTCTACTTAGAAGTGTGCAAATTGGGTACTCATTGGATGTGGAATATAATTCTACATCCAATGAGTGTCTACAACTGAAATTTGAATAAACCCATAAGGAGATAAGCCAAAAATAAAATTAAAAATAGTAGTTTCCTTTATTTTTCTTTAAAAATCCATAACTCTTATTTTATTATTTTAACTACTATTTTATTATTTTCCTCAGCAAGCCCATTTTAGACATCAAAGTTCCCCTAATGAATCTCCCTTGATTCACCTTCCATTTCTCTAGATGCGTAGCCTTTTTATGATGTATAGTATTTAAGCAAGGTTTCATATCTTCTTTCCTCTTTTATTTAACCTTTTGTCATCAATATGATTTTATTATATCCTTTCAAGGGTCTAAGGGTGCCTAGTTATGGGTGTCCAGCAATTGTTTGGTTTATCTCTGTGTCTCCAAGTCCCTTATTTGGTCCATAATTGGTTAAGATGTATCATTTTGGGTCCTTAATGATCCAAATCCATTTGGGGACTCTCAATTGAGGGTAAATAAGGTTAAAACCTTTCCATCCTTCATGGTTTCTTAGAACAACCTTTTGGGGTTGTACCACATTTATGAATTGAAACTTATAGAGAAGAGTTTGTAATTTAGGGAAATTATTTGTGGCACACACTAAAAGCCAATGGTACTTGGTGAAAACTCATAAAATGAATATTCTATAAAAAACACTTTGTCTAATGGCTAGGCATTCACTTATACCTTGAAATTCATTTACTTTCTGCTTTATATCACTTCTCTCTTATTTTTAAATCATATTTGAATATTATTTCATCCTCTTATTATCTTATATCTCCGACATTGTATTAGTAACAAATATTGATGTAACTCTCCTACTCTTCTCTCATGCTCATGTGTTAATTATTCCTATCATGTCTTTGTTTCATCTTTAAAGGCTTCTTGCTTTATCCTAGATTAAATCTATTGGCTTAGTCCTCTCCTACACCTTGGATGATCCAACTCTCATACCTCAAGTGAGGTCCCAAAATAACTTGGACAAGAGACCTACCACATTTGTAAGGAAACTTTTGGGTATGGTTCATTGTTTTGTGATCTATATAGTAAAGCTAGTGTGTCTTATTTTAAATCTAGATGAAATATGTTTTGTAGGAAGGTTTGACATTGTGTGAAAGTTTATAGAGTCAAGGATTGTGGCATCTCTCATTTTCATCCCAAACAACTCCATCATGTACAATAACATTTTTTAAGTGAATTTTTTTCTTTTCATTATTCTTTTATCTTCAAGATTTATGTTAATTTACCAAAGGATATTTATATATTAACCTTGGCAATGTTGACCTCCTTTGTTGATTTTTTTCAAATTTTTCTTTCGTTCTTTTCTTCAGAAAACTCTCATAGGATCCACAACTCATCCTCAAAATATTCAAATAAAAGGAGGCCCAATTGTTAGTTATGATAGTGGTTGTTAACCTCAAGGAACTAGTTGATCAAATTCGAACTTGTGACCTATGGTCTCCCCATTGGAAAAAATCCTTTAACAAATGGTTCAATTGATTGAGATAACCCTTGGGAAAATTTATTATCGAGATCTATTAAATTCCGCTAATTAATTTAAAACCATAGATCACATAAGCAACCCTAAAACCTTACTAGTCCTAAGGTTACTTCCCCCCCCTAAAACTAAGTGGTGACATCACTCTCTCCTTCCTCCTCATGGCACTCTAACTATAATGCTACAAGTTCAAATATATATTTGATCCAATAATGGTTTGACTAGGTAACATCTACACACTAGTCCATCATATCCTTTATTTCATTGGCACACCCACTATGGCAAGCACTACATACTAACCCACCACATGCATTTTGAAATAGTTCATCCATAAAAAGGTATTTTCCTTCATCCTCAATGTGATGTTGAGTGTTAAGGATTTAGAGTTCATTAAATAAGTAGCTAACGATGAAGTTAGGTTACACTAGATAAATCACATAAACTATTTACCTTTAGATATGTTTTAAATGTATATTTTTAAATCTAAATGAGGTGTTGGACCTTTTATTTTTATTAAGGAAATGGTGGAGCCAAATTGACATAAAACATAATCCAAGTTGAACCACCTAGAAAAAATGAATATTGGAAATAAGTATTTTAGGTCATGGAATGTAGATGTCAAGATATTAGGTTGAGACCCCAATTTTTGAAAAACATAGTGGAAAATACTATAAAATAATAGAGATGCATGATTCAATCATTGGGTCGATATGATAACAATAATCTATTTCCCTAAATGAACCTCCCCCTTAAGGGAATGAATAATTGTATATGAATGCTTCACCTTATATTAGGTTGAAAGCCATGGAATTGAGGCATTACTTTTGTTATAAGGACACTAATTATTGATATGATTTTTTAGAGATGATGTTTTTTGGCATCTACTTTGATATGAAACATTCATTGTAAGGATAATTTTGATAGTGTGGGATATCAATAGAACGTGACTTTATTTTCACATTTTTTTTTAGTTCATTATTTATGGTGACGGTGTATTATATTATCATGTTTCAATTTATCAAGATTAATGTTGTTTATCTATTATATTAAAGTTAATAACTTGATATGAAATGGTGTACTATTTTGTTAATGGAGAACTATGGAAAGTATGTTACATGAGGCTTGTGGTTATATGTAACTAAACCCACATCATTTTACATGTATCCACACTTCAAGGACATGCCTTGCTGAGGCCTTTATTGTTCCAAGGATTTATTATGTTGGAACTAGACTACAATGCCATTTTTGGGACACCCTCATGCACCTTGGTTTGCACATTGAGTTGATAAAATGGTTCCACTGTTGGGACTCCCTTATGACTACTCCGTTTTCACACACCTATTTATAAGATCGGTGGAGTGAGTAGATTGACTTGTTTGTGAAACAAGAAGTCATGTGATTGGTTGGAGGATGTACAAGTTTAAATATAGATTGTTATATGATCAAAGCTATGAGATGTTATCAATGGAGTTCGTAGTAATTCTTCATAAATGGATGCAAAGATTATAACCACACCTACAACTCACATAGCAATAGAGGATAGATCCACAATCTAATTTCCTTACAACACCATGACCATGAGGTCACAAGAGTAGTTGATTTTTAGACCAAGGATACATTAGAGGGATATAATATTGGGTTTTATACAAAGTTAAGTCAATATTTCATACTAGCTAACAAGTATTTTATGAAGGGAGCTCAAGGAGGTCAGTGAAAGAGATATTGATCTAGTTGAGGATATTGAATGTAGTAAATTACGATTACTATAATTTTTTTTAGGGGTTAAAGTTACAAAATTTTGAACATTTTCCCTAAAATACGATATATTTGCTAGCAAAAACCATAAAATGAATCCTTAAAGCGAAAATCCCTGTGACTATTAATACACTTTTTTTTGACTTAAAAATTACTACATATTAAGAAATTATGGCATTAATAACTATTACCTTTGCAACAAAGAAATCATACATAAAATTGTAACACATCATCATATTAAGTTCAAACGCTTCTTTCGTGTCCCTCTTTGTTGCAATGGCTATATTGATTTTTTTTTTCCTCCAAACTTTTGGGGCTGCCTTGGGGCGCTTTCCCCTGGTGTTCCTCCGGTAAGTGTTTATGGGGCCCTCACTATCGCTTGACTGTGAGGAGGGAATTTCATCGTCTGTCATTGGCTAGTTACTAGCTGTATTGGAGCTTTCTCCCATTTCCTTTCTGGCGTATCCGAGTCCTGCACAACGTGGAAATTCCTCGACATCAATGGGGTTTACGATGTTGGCCTTTGATGTGGAGGCCCTTTCCTTGATACCCCATCTTCTTTAATAGTTTGGATCCAATCCCTGTAGTATGTTTTTCAAAAGTAGCGAATTCATCATCATGAAAATCATATGAAATCAAGGAATCAATTTTTACCTCTGGATAGCAATGTTGCGGCTTATCCAAGGTCTCATCCTTGGCTTGCAACTAGCATAGTAATCTTTGTTTTTCTTCCCTTGCCTCCTATAAAAGCCTTCTTAGCTCAGCATTATCTGCTTGGATGTAGTGGTTGATCTCCTCAAGTTCTTGGAGTCCTACTGCAGGGAGTGCCCTTTTCGTTATATCTGTTGAAATCCTTGATTCATGGCCGGAATTAGACCCAAATCTTTGGGTCCTCCTACTGTTATCCCAAGGGCTGCAAACTTCGTTTCATCACCGGAATCGAACCCCAAGTCAATGGGCCTACCTCATGCAAATCCTGTAGTTTCAACCTTCTCATCTTCCTTTGACTTGGAATATTAGTTTTGTTGCACGGTGGTGACGGCCTTCTGCTTCCCCTTTCTGTCATTCCTTTCAGGTCATAGCTCAGGGTGCAACTTCCAGCAATTTTCTTCATCATGCTCCTCTCTCTCACAATGTGTACAAAAGGGATTTTCTCCCCTTCTCTTGGTTGTTGCGGCTCTCTTTGGGTGGTCATCACGTTCAGGTGTTCCCCTGTTTTCCAGATGAATGGCCTTTACACTAGCTAAGTCAATGGTAGTAGGTTCAAACAATAATAATGAA
The DNA here is from genome assembly GCA_000404065.3 of Pinus taeda. NCBI lineage: Eukaryota > Viridiplantae > Streptophyta > Pinopsida > Pinales > Pinaceae > Pinus > Pinus taeda. The sequence goes on along the minus strand of APFE031087848.1, from coordinate 46,741 downwards.
TGTCTAAATGTAACTATGTAATGATCCAATGTACTTAGTTACTACTTGAGGTGAGTCAAATGCAATGCCCAAATTAAGTGCTTGTTTTCTAAACTCCTCGATAAAGCTTTGAACATCCTGACCTCTGCCTTGCCTTAAGTATTGCCAATCCATACAGGCTTTTTTCTTATAACCCAAGGGATAAAATTGTTCCTTTAATGTAGAAATGAAACTAGGCCATGAGGAAAGAAGATTACCCACACTCTTACTGCTTTGAAATTTTCTCTCCCACCAGACAAGAAAGGTGCCACTCAATCTAAGAGAGGCCAACTAAATCTTTGCCTCATCTTCTTCGATCTGTTGAATCCTATAGTAGATCTCAATCTACCTAATCCAGTTACTAAGCTTTTCTGCATTACTTTCACCATTATAGATGGTAAGATAAAATTTGACATATAATTTAAAGAAAGGTTTCTTAGATGCACCCCTTGAATTTCTACAATGATGGTGATGAGAGGAAGAATAGCTCTCACTTGTGGCAGGAGAAGGAGGGGGTTCTTCTCCACCATTTCCATGCACTAAACCTTGTTCTTCTGCCTTTTACCCTTCTGCTTTCTCCAGTCTTGAAAGCAACTGACCGACATTTTCTGTCATTGTATAGAAGTTTTTGTGGAAATTAAGCTCCTCTTCATAACGAGCCTCTTCATCTGCCATGTTTCTCCTTCGATGTGCACCCCCGCTTCGGGATCGAAAGACTTTAGTTTCCCTTCGCCTCTTCAGATCTTATTTCTTGTTAGCATACAAACATGCAATTCACATCTAAAAATACCTGCTCTGATACCACTTGATCCAAGGTCTTTTGCCTATAGATGTATTAAAGAATTACTTGCATAAATTGTAGCTTCAACATAGAAATTTAATGTGCACATGAGAGAAGAGGAGAAACACATAAAGCATGAAAGAAGACAAGAAACTTGATAATGGAGTTTGTGTGACTTGGACTATGTCTCCGGGCCCTGCTCAATCAATGGGGAGGCCTTCATTCATTAAGTGGCATGAGAAAGAAGAGTACAAGCATTAGTTACAAAAAGGAGTTTTATACCTCCTACTAAAAAATGGTCGAAAAATGTAGAACTCTGATGGAGAAACGGATAGCGCCATTCCATTTGTGGCATCAAGAAATGATGAAACCACATAAAGTTTGTCAAAATCTGACAAAGTGAAAATCTGGCTTACCTGCAAAATCCTGCCTCGAACTACGTGCGCTCTCCTCCTCTGCCTGGGAGCATTGATGAACTGCGTTTAAATAAAAAAATATGGTGGTGGAATTCACAAAAAATTAGTTGTGGCATAGAGGTTATGGATCCAAATATTATGGATGAGGTAGGGTGGTCAAACCCCACCTCCTCCCTTATTTTACATAACAAAAACTTAAAATGGGAAGGGAGGTTGGGCTGGGCCTACCTTGGGCGGCCTACCCACCTCACCTATCCCCTCTCCTTATGACACTATGTCTTCATTAATAGTCAGAGGGTGAAGGTTGGGTCCGTGCCCAAGGGTCGGCCCACCTTTAATGCATGTTGTTTGTTTTAAATGGGTTGGGTTCGTGCCCCAAGGACCGCTCACCGAAACTTCTACACTCAATTATGGTGGTTCCATGGGAGGGGCCAAGGGTAGTGGCCTGCCCCTCCACTAATAACATTATGTGATAAGGATTAGGGTGGTGGGGTTGGTGGCCCACCAACCCTCTTTTTTATATTTTTTTGTTACATAAAACAACATGACGTTTTTGAAAAATCCGGGTTTTGACCAAAGGAGTCATTTTAACTAGGCAACAATTTTGCCTAGAATCTAGCCAGAGTTGGCCAATTTCCATCTATCGAAAAATGTCCAAATTGTGTCTCCATTAATCCTGCCCAGTTAGCAAAAGTCAATTGAACTTTGACTGCCTCTATCTCCTTCATCTAGACTCGGGTTGGATTGTTGTTCACACTATTGGAATTAGGGCAATGAGCACTTCGATCTAACATCAAGTTAATTATCTTCTGCCACTTTAATTTTGAGCCTTTTCCATGCCACTGGTGTCAGGAGATCTACCTGGATCAACTGTTCACTGAGGAAATTGTGCAATTCCTCCCAGTAGGGTTGCTTAGCCCATAAATTACGTAATTTTAGGCAGTAGTCAACTGCTATACCTAGAAACTATGCAATCCCCATGGGTAGCCAGCTCAGCTCCCTCCCAGAAATGTGCATTTTTTCCCCTCAGCCGAGCAGACTATTGCATGTGTAGTTGGGTTAATTGGTTCACTCCAGGATCGAGAAAAACTGATTTGCATGCATGGGTTGCTTCTTCGAAGGCAACATGCAAAGGCATCCCTTGATTCAAGGGTCTATTTTTAGAAGGTGAAGGTTACATGCAAGGATCATTTCAGAAACCCCCTGCTAGGTGTCACTTTTCCTAGATTTGTGGCATGCACATCACAACATCGATTTTATCGAAACTCATCAACCGCACGCTGAACAGCTCATTCCTCACATCAATCTTGCAGCTCTGACATCCCACATTGCATCTAGGAGTCGTGGGCACATTTTAGCTCAATTGTTTTGGGATAATCTCACTTTTCATGTCTTATGTTGTGTTTTTGTCGCTTTTTGTGTATCGCTTCGTGTGAGTGTTGTTTGCTTGATTTCAGTGTGTGCTTGTTGTCGTTTACATGTATGTTAGATTGTATAAGCACCATTTCAGTTTTCATTTTCATCTCACTGTTGTCGCATGCATGACACTATTTTGCATGGATGGTTGCCATTGCGGTGACTCACTTCACACACATGCATTCTTTCCTGTTTTCTGAATCCTGCACTTGTTGTTTGCATGAATGATCATTCACTCTTGTTTTCACTCATCTCACCATGCATTCAGACTTCTCATGTTTTCAGTCGCCTGTCAGCCGGACTGGGTTGTCTTGGCCAAGACTATGCCTTGCCCAGCTAGCACTACACATTTCCAGAAGTGAAGGCTCTCCCTTCCCTCTAGAAATTATGCAAGCTTGTCAAAGCACTAAGCTCCAGACTTGCATTGCGCAATTCTTGGAGGAAGTGTCCTGCTGACCCCAGAAACTGTGCAATGTAGTTTGCTGGTTGCATGTCACTGCTAACTAAAATTACGCATTACACAGTTTCAGTCATCAGCAGGCCAGGCTAGATTTTGCATTGCACAGCTCCAGTAGTCATTCAACTTCCTGATAGCCTGGTCTGTGCCTTGTGTAGTTTTGGCAGTCAGTCTCCTGACCTCCTAGCTGAAATCACACAACCCTCACGTTCAATCACACAGGTATGTTGCAAGTTAGTCCTCAAGTTTGTTTTGTTTTTCGACTGACAAATTACTTTCCATGAGTGTTGCTATGTCTCTAGGCATCACAAGGTTTCTTCTATCTCTCAACAACACAAGTACAATGGCTTCCAGGAGAGAAGATTTAAAGACACTTTTAAGAGCACAACTAGGAATGTAGTCATTCAAGTGTCTATGAACTTGTCCATCCATAAAGACATCAAGTTGTTCATGGATGAGGATATCAAGATCAATGGCAATGACATCACAAGGAGCAACACCATCAGTAGCAGTAGAAGGCAGCACACCTGCATGCAACGAATGCAAGAGGAAGGTTATTGACAACAAAGGAAAGGTGCAAGTTCAAAGCAAATCCACTCATGATGAAAGCAACTTTGGAGATTGAGGCTATGAGGTGATGGCACGACATGAAGATCAGACAAGGTGAGAAATGTTGTTGATTGCATGCAAGGAATTCAGTGGCATGCATATCATTGTGTGCACTCATGGGATCCCACCCACTTAGCATACTCACTAAGGCAAAGATAAGAAGCAAGTCCAACTGGAGCTGAACATGTATCTTGACAAGTTGATGTGCACAAACACCTGCACATGCTTGGAGATCAGCACAGACATTATGCATCAACATGTTGCTGGTCTGGTCACACCCAGGATGACCATGCGCATGATATTAGACAAGTGGGATGGATGAGCCATATCAGTGTACCCAGATGCAACAGAGGCAAGATTTCGCTTCAGCAAGATGTCACCATTGAGCACACAAACACCATCACAGACAACCAATATTGGCATCATTTCACCACCATCAACCATCACAAGGATGGCAAAGAGTTGCGCTCTCCACAATGGTCTGAATGTTATTGATGTCTTGCATGGCTTGCTCAAGCCGTTTTGTCTCACATGGGTACATGTGCATTGTAATGTAACATTTTGTCAAGTGTAAGTTCAAGCGTCGATAGTTGGATGTAACAGTCATAGAGTAGATGAAGAGTCATGAGGGTAGATGAACTGTCACAAAGGGGAATATCAAGGGCTACCCCACCCTTTGCTATAAATAGTCCCTTATAACTCATTGTAGAGGCTTTTGGTCAGCCAAGCTTCGATAGGAGTATCTTAGAGAAAGCTTGGTCAGTATTGTAATGCGCCTTGAGCTCTCCACTATGCAGAGCTAGTATATCTCTTTGGAGGAGCAGGCGATTGTGGCTATAATGTTCCGCTATCAAAACTAGTGGTTTGCATGGATGTATTGTATGAATGGAACTTACACTTCTTAATATAATAGAGCCAGCACATTTCATGCATATGTTGTATTTCATTCCATCTATCTTGTTTACTCTAAATGACATATGTATTTGTTTTCTTACACATGCATGTATGGACTATCCTGTATAAGTATGTATTAATCTTTCTGAAATGTGATGTTGGTTTAACCATCACTTTTGATTTATTGTTAATTTGTCTTCCATGTTGTGATGTATCTTCGCTCGTGTGTTCCCTTCCAAGCCGCATACTATTATAGGTTTCCAAGGGGCGCACTCATCCCACTCTTCGTGTGTTAGAACCTCTCATGCACCTTCCTTGACTTACTACAGCTGTCACACCCTTGCTCCCAATAGGTGTCCTCTGTGCGAAATCATGGTCAAAGCATTACCGTACGACCCACTGCTAGGACTCCTACACCAAATGGTTTGAGGTCTAATTGGGACTTCTTACAGGGGAGATCCCTTGACATGTTGGTGAGCCTAGCACCATCAATAGAACCTTCTAGTGATGTATTAAAATTTATTAGAGTTTCAAAGAATATAAGCAAAATTAGAGTAGTGCTCAAATTTGGATGAAACAATAAGTACTTCCTTGAACATGTTGCGGATTTGAAAAGGTTTGTCTACTTGTTTATCTTCAATATCCATAATCAAGTTGATGAATACCTATAAAAGAAACAAAACAAAAATAAGAAATAACATTTGAAAAAGTAAAACTGACAATAGATGACGATGAACCTGTAAACACATACTTGGAAGAAAATTGACTGTAAATTTTACCTCATGAATCTTCAATTTCTCCCATGTTCAGTATCATCTACTTATTTGATCTAAAAATTCTAGGCAATGAGTTTGCATATTGCATCCACCTCAAATTCACATAGGAAGACACAAGTGGTAAAAATTATCTCTTTAGAATTACTTGTGAATAAAAAATTGTCAAGCTATGGAAAATTCTCGAAATTTATTCATATGTATGATCAATATGGTGAATTTTCGCAAACAAGATAATCAAGTTCTTTCACAAATATGCATGATATAAGAGCTTAAAATGTTTTGAGCTGCTTTCTGAAAATTAAAGGGGATGCTCAGAGGAAGTCAGATTCACTACTTGCTTTATTGAAAATTTGAAATAATGAAATACGTGTAAATAGAAAAGAAATCTAATCTAAATTAATCTATTTCTATTTCTAACTTGATGAAGGAAACATGACTAGGTATAGTCATATTTCTAATGCAACCATGTAAGCATTTTAATTCTTGCATGTGTTTATAGATCAATCATTAGTAACAAAAATACAAATAAAATTAAACTAAGGAAAATAAATTTGAAAGCATAATGTACAGTTATTTCTAATATATTATTTACAATTACCGTCTTTTGAAATGTCCTTTCTAGTTGAATTTCAATTGGATCATAGAAATCTGGATGAATTTCTATTGATGATTGGAAGAGGTTCAAAAGAGGGGATAACATACCAGATTGTGGAAATGAGCTTTTAGATACAATGGTTTGCATAAATTTGTTAGTGTTGTGTGCATATGTTAAATTATTAAAAATATTTCATGCAGGAAAATTCTCCAACATTTTTCAAATGGGTCAATGAAAAATGGATGAAAATATGCTAGATACAATGGAAGATTATTAATTGAATTAGATTGTTGATCATATTGTGAAAATACACTCTCTTGTTGACATTGCCTTTGAGAAGATAAAAGTAATCAATAGGAAATGAACATTAATTGGAATTGGAAGAGAAATAGCTCTAGATGTTCATGATTAGAATGTGAAACTTCATTTTCCCATTCATGCAACACACCAATTGAGTGTTCAACACTGAGCTGCTCAATATGCCAGCACAAAGTATATAAAAATCTAAAATTAAAAACTAAAAACAAATTTGAATTTAAACAAAATAAGTGAAGAACAAATAACAAAATCGAATCATAGTTTACACTAGCATTACAACTATTGTTATAGCACAATTGGGATTGGTTTAAGACATTTTCTTTTCCACGAGAATTGGTCTTATTTAAAATAGAATTATAATGATTGCCAATACGAACTTGTGAATTAGAAAGAGAATCATGATTATGAATAGGAATGAGAGCTTGATTGTCATATAAATCATAAATTGACATGGTTTATTGAATGTTGAAATCATGAGTATGATTAATTGTCTGAAAATGAGAACTATTTGAAACAATTTCTAAATTAGAGTGTTCTTCATTTTCAAATGTGATTCGACTTTGATCATGAGGATTCAATTGTGAAGATAACAAATCAATATCCTCAATCTGAAAGTAACTATCATAAATGACCTCATGACATTCATTATAATTCCCTTCGATCTCATCCAGTGCATCAAAACAATAAGAAATATAAAGCACATGTTCATTAATGTGAGAAGAATGATCAATAATTAATTCTCTATCTTGATAAAAACTAATTGGAAATTAATTAAGATTAGCCTCTTTGTTTTCTGAAATAACATTATTGCAAAGAGGAAATAAATTGCTATGAGAAAAAACATCAGGATAGAGATAGAAATGAGAATCAGAAGTAATGGATTTAAAAGTGTCTATATTTAAGAACTCTTGTGCATTATGTTCATTATAAATTTGAGATTTGAGATCATTCATTTGTGTACTTGTACTTTCTTGAAGAATGTTTCTTTTCTATTATGAATTGGACATTTGTTCATTGTAAAAGAATTCAGAAATTTGTACAACAGATTGTGTGTTATTGGAAACTTTGATTGCTGCTTGTACTTGCTTATTTATGTTATGATTTTCTGAATTTAACGCATATTGATTTTCAAATTTCAAAGTGGGATTTTCTTCAAGATTGTTGCTAATATATTCTTGCATTTTAATAGTAAAATTCTCCAAGCTTTGTGATTGAGATTCGTTAACATGTGAAGGTGCATCCTGGTAATTATTAATATTGTAGGAAGCATGCACTAAATAAAGAAATTGATCATACATAATAGATTCCACTTCATCATCATTTGTTTGCACCTCCATATTAGAATGCTCAATTATGTTAACGAAATTGGAAGGAGATTGAGAAAAGCTTGAAATAATTTCACATGGATTACAAATGGGAAGAAGAGAGAAAAGATATTCAAACCAATCTAATAATTCCTCTTCTGAAAGTTTTTTATTTTATTTTAAATCTCAAGCAATTTAAATGAAAGAGAATGGTAAAATCAATCAAAGACTCATTTTAAATCCTTCGTAAATATTTGATTTCATCACATACCTGTTTGTAGTTATAGCAGTCAAATTTTCAAAGGAACATTCTAACAAATTGATCCCAGCTATGAATTGAGGCGACTGGAAGCGATTGACACCAGCTTTTGGCTTTTTCCAAGAATGTAAGAGTAAAAATCCTACATAAAATGCCTTCATCAATGCCTTGAAAAGTAGAATTTGAAATTTTTTGAATGAATTGTAAAGCATGATTAACAACAAAAGTATTCCTGATGCACGAGCATCAAATGAGACAATTCTATTGACTTGATTGGTCAACCATCATTTAGTAAAGAGGGTTGGACCTCTTGAATTTATTTTAAATGATTATTTATTGTAAAACTTGATAGAGTGCTCGATTAGAAGGGAAAATATTAGGTATGTTAGCTTAGGTGTGTGTTAGACATATAGAATAGGGATTAGGTTGTTTGAGAGATTTGAATAGGATAGAAGCATTAAAACAAGATAAAAGAAAACACATTTTTTTTTTTTGTTTTAAGATAGGAGAGGAATGGAATGATGATTGAGCCATCAAGGGCATGAGAAAAAAAAAAAAAAAAAAAAAAACTCTGTTTTATTTTGTTATTTTTGGGAAATAAAAGGAAAGACGGTTTTGCAGATGCCATCATTGTCTGTATTGGATTTGTTTCTTTTTTTCCTTCCTGAACTGGTGAAGGTTGTTCACATTGGAATAGCGAAATTTTGTGTTAAATAGTTTTGTTTTTATTGGTTGTGTTTACGTTATGCATATTTTACATAGTCACAATTCTTAACAAGGAAATTGTATGGATTCCATTGGAACAACTAGACCCCTTAAGAATTCATCAATGAACCTGTAGATCATGCTTCAAAACCTTAGAAATTGACAAAGATTCAGAGAATGTCTAAAAAAATTGAGATTTTGATCAAAATGTTGCATTTTCCTTCTTGGCACTATGCATACACTTGAGGCACTATGTTTTTACTTATGCTTTGAATCCCACCTTAACAACCTCCAAGTCAATCGATCCAAGACTCCAGTAAGTTCACATCAGTGGATGAAGGTAAGCAGTAAGGTTTTGAAGGTTACATATTGTGATGTTGGATCCATTTAATTTGTGGTAAAATAGATCTGTGTAAGAAAACGTAGGTTTGTATAAAACAGAGTAGTCATCAACCTGAGTTTTTCTCCCAGTGTGTTAGTTTTGAAATGAAAGACTGTTGTATAGATTGGAGGGCTATGTACACCGGGAGGCTCATTGTGTAGAGTAATTATTTTTTTGTGAAATGAGGTTTACAGATAGCAGTAGTGATCTGAAACTGATCAAGCCCTGCATCATTTGGTATTAGAGCCCAGAAACTGAGTTTTGTTCTCAAGGATTGTAGCAAATATGCCACCCAGGAGAGGAGCTAGCATAGATCAGGAAGACCTGTAGCCAACGCAGTTTTGCTGGAAGAGATTCAACATCTTCGCACATGAATGGAGACAATGGAAACTTCTCATAGGAGAGCACCTGATGAAGGGGATGCCAATGCTACAGAGGAATATTTCGAGGAAGAAGAAGAAGAAGAAAATGAAACAGTTAAAGTCCTCAAGATGTTGGCAAAAGTTAGTGGAAGACAAAGGGTATAAATACCTCTATATGAAGGAGGCTTTAGTGTGGAAGAATTGATGGATTGTATCAGTTCATTAGATAAGTATTTTGACTATGAGAAGATCGAAGATAAAAATAAGGTAAAATTTGGAGCTACGAGGTTGAAGGGCCATGTAGCCATCTGGTGGGATGAACTACAAACATCCAGAGAGAGAAAGGGAAAGTCCAAGATCAAGCAATGGGATAAATTGGTGAGCAAGTAAGAAATTAAATTCATGCTGAAAGATTACCAGTTGAGCCTTTTCAGATAGTTACAAAACTTGAGGCAGAAAGGAATGGCTATCAAGGAGTACAAAGAGGAGTTTTACAAGTTGAGCATTAGAGCAAGGCATGTTGAAGATGATGTAGAAAAGGTAGCTAGATATATGAATGGCTTGAGATATGACATTAGAGATGAAATAAATTTATTGAATTTGAAGACAATTGAAGATGCTTATCAAGCAGCTTTGAAGGCAGAGGAGAAAATGTTGAGAAAACAAAGTTAAAGGAATAGAGCTAAAAGTTGAGTAAGAGGAAGAGGAGCTTCTATATCAAGGTTCCAACACTCTCAGAATGAAGTAGGAGGTTTGTGTAACAGACCACCATAGAGAAGAGACTTTGGTATAGGGAGATTTGTACCCAGAGGTAGAGGTTGAGGAAGATAAATTCGGTGTTACATATGTGGAGAATTAGGACACGGATCATGGGATTGTCGTCATAATAAAACAAAAAATCAACAGAATGTGAATATAGCTGAGACAAAGGAAGAAAACACTCAGGTCACAGGGAAAGGAGATCCACTTGAGGTAGGAGAGTCCTTATTATTAAAAAGAGGATTGCTTAAGGCAGAGAAGGAAGCAAATGAGCCAGCTCAAAGGAAGAGCCTATTCAGGATTGTATGCAAGTCTAAAGAAAAATGTTGCAAGGTTGTGATTGACAGTGGAAGCATTGGTAATATTGTTTCCACACATATGGTTGAGAAATTAGGATTGATTAAGATGGTACACCCTACTCCCGATAGAGTGTCCTAGTTACAAAAGGGACATCAACTCTTAGTGACAAAACAATGCAAAGTAGAGATATAAATTGGTACATATAAAGATGTCATATTGTGTGATGTGATGCCAATGGACTTGTGCCACATGTTGTTGGGAAGACCCTGGAAGTTTGATAGGAAATCCATTCATGATGGCAGAAGCAATACCTATACCTTAGAGAAGGATGGGAAGAAGCACACATTGTTGCCTTTGAAGGATGAAGCAGGCAAAGGAGTAGCTGGAAATAATGTTATTCTGATTAGTGGAAAAGAATTTTTGTAAGAAGTCAAGAAGGAGAAAGAAATACATTTTGCTGTTGTGGGTAAACCCAAGGTAATTTTGAATTCTACCAATTTAGACAATCTACCTGTGGAAATTAAAAATCTGCTAGATGATTATGCTGACATAATTGTTGATGAATTACCAAGTGCATTGCCACCAGTCAGAAGTATCAACCATAACATAGATTTAATACTTGGTGCAAGTTTACCAAACAAAGTAGCATATAGATTAGCTCCTTGGGAGAATGAGGAAGTCAAAAGACAGATACAAGAGTTTTTGGATAAAGGACTGATAAAGGAAAGTTTTATTCTGCGTGCAGTACCAACTATGCCCAATCCAAAGAAAGGCAGTGAATGGCACACGTGTATTGACTCTAGAGAAATAAACAAGATCACTATCAGGTATATATTTCCCCTACCATGTATGGATGATTTGATGGATTGTTTGAATGGGTCAAAGTACTTTTCTAAAATAGATCTGAAGAGTGGATACCATCAAATAGGGATTAGAGAGGGCGATGAATGGAAGACTGTATTCAAGTCCAATAGTGGATTGTATGAATGGTTAGTGATGCCTTTTGGGCTCACTATTGCACCCAGTACATTTATAAGACTGATGAACGAGGTCTTAAAATAATACGTTGGAAAATTTGTGATATTCTATCTTGATGACATTATGATGTTCAGTTGGAATAAGGAAGAGCATTTGGAGCATGTTAAGATCATTTAAATACTTTGCAAAAGGAGTGATTGTTGATAAATTTGAAGAAGTGTAGTTTGATGAAGAAGGAGCTCGTTTACTTGGGATTTTTAGTCTCAGAAGAAGGTTTGAAGATGGACCCAGAAAAGATTCAAGCAATTCTGAATTGGCTAACTCCAAGAAGCATATTTGAGGTAATAAATTTTCATGGTCTTGCAAGTTTTTATACAAAAATTTATAAGAATTTTTAGTCAGATCTATGCACAAATAGTTGAAACAATAAAGGAGAGCAACTAGCCATTTAAGTGGACAGAAGCAACAAATCAAAACTTCAAGCTGTTGAAAAAGATCACTGAAAGCTTGTTTTGGCCTTGCCAAATTTTGATAAAATTTTCCAAGTTGTGATTGATGCTAGTGGAATAGCAATTGGAGTTGCCTTGAGTCAGGAATAGAGACCGATAGCTTACTTCAGTGAAAATTTGAATGAGACCAAATGGAAGTACTCATCCTATGATAAATAATTCTATTCTATTATGTAGGCTTTAAAAAATGGAGGCATTACTTGTTGCCCAAAGAATTTGTGTTGTATTCTAATAATCATGCACTGCGGTTCATAAATAATCAACCAAAGTTGAGCCAAAAGCATGTTAAGTGGGTGGATTTTTTGCAGAGTTTCACCTTTGTAATCAAGCACACAAGCGGTAAGTAAATTTGTTGATGCCCAAGTAAATCTGGTTGTGCAGGAACTGAAGATTGGCATCTTGGGGTTTGAAGAGATGATCGATATGTATAAGGAAGACACAGATTTTAAAGAAATATATGCAGCTATTAAAAATCCTATAATTCATAATAGAAGCCAGTGGTTAGGCTACTTAATTCAAGGAGGGTTGTTATTCAAGAACAATAAATTGTGTATTCCCAAATGCTCCATGAGGGGACATATGATTAAAGAAAAACACAGTGGAGGACTGTCTGGACACTTTGGGAAGGATAAAACATTTGCTCAAGTGAGTGCTTTTTTTTATTGGTCAAAAATGCAAACTAATATCAAAAAGTTTGTTGAGAAATGTAGGGTTTGTCAACATGCCAAGGGAAGGAGCCAAAACACTGGATTATATCATCCATTGCAAATACTGAATAGGCCTTGGGATGTGTTGAGCCCTGAAACTACATCCCTCCTACACACTTTCCTAGACTTTTTCCTCTCACTAGTACCTCATAAGCTATCAAACATCATTGCATATTGATTCCAAAAGAGCATTTAAGTGGTTTTCTAACTATGTTTTTGTGTTTGTTGCTTGAATTAGATTTTGCTCATTAGCTACAGAATATAACCACTTTCCACAGCTGATTCAACTTTCCGCAGTTGTTTTTGTTAAACTCTAGGTTGCAGGTGTCATCGGGAAAAACAAGGCACGTGAGCAAGTTAAGAATGACCTGGACATGGATCAGGTCCTATTGGTTTAGCCAGATTCATTAAGGAAAGCTGTGGTCAACGGTGGTCAAATGGTATCCAACGAAGGAGTCCTATGGCAACAGGACTCTGTTTTCAAACACGTGAAGGATCTATGGCCGTTCCTAGATCCCTGGGGTCATGTTGACAGCTGTAGACTGCCCCACGATGTGAATCCAACAGCCACTTTTGATAGATTGAATAATCTTGGCAACCATTATGCTAAACTCATGGATGCTGTCCTTTTACGTGTCCCCTATTGAAGTAGTTTCATAAGAAAACAGTTATGTAATTTTCCCTATAAATAATGCGTTTGCATATGCATAGAACTAGTTTTAGTTTTTGTTGTTGTTTTGCTATTAGTCTTTGTATTGTGCCATGAACTGGTCTTGTTGCTGTAACTAGTTTTGCAATATAATCAGACTTTATTTTATATGACTGCGTGAGCATAATTCTAGACTAATAGCCTGTTGACCAAGGATGTGCAGAGGGCCCCTGCACACTGAGGTTTCTTTTTCCTTACTGCTGTAAAGTTTTTATGTATTCTTTCCTTATTTCCATTGCACATATTTCATAGTTATCCACCTGTGTATATTTCATTTGTTATGGTATTAACATTTCATTCCTGTACATGATTTTTCAAGCTCTGTATATTGTTGCTAACACTGATCGGTGTGTGTGTTTCAGGATAGAGTAGGCCCGGGCATTTTCATACAATTTTTGCAATAACTAGTGACATGAGATTAGCCTCTCTGTTGATTTTGCTTTTGTTAGTTTTTTTTTAATTCCAGTTCTACTTTGATTTCAGTCTTATTCACTTTCTTTGTTAGTTAGTTTAAATATCAAATTGCTCATATCATTGACGTTATCTCCTAAAGCCATAGCTTAGACTACTTGGCAAGCTATCGGACTATGAATGATGTGATTTTATTTTAGTTTTACTTTACTGCAATTAGATATCAAATTCCTCATATCATTGACATGATCTCCTAAAGCCATAGCTTAGACTACTTGGTGAGCTATCAGATTATGAATGATGTGATTTGATTTTAGTTTTCCTTTTCTACAATTAGATATCAAATTCCTCATATCATTGACGTTTTCTCCTAAAGCCATAGCTTAGACTACTTGGCGAGCTATCAGACTATGAATGATGTGATTTGATTTAGTTTTACTTTTCTACAATTAGATATCAAACTGCTCATATCATTGACATTATCTCCTAAAGCCATAGCTTAGACTACTTGGCGAGCTATCGGACTATGAATGATGTGATTTGATTTTAGCTTTATTTTTCTGCAATTAGACATCAAATTCCTCATATCATTGATGTTATCTCCTAAAGCCATAGCTTAGACTACTTGGCGAGCTATCGGACTATGAATGATGTGAATTGATTAGTTTGCAGGTTTTGATTTGTTGAGTACAGTAGCTTAACTCATTTTTCTTTCTGTATTTAGATAAGCAGCAGAGATAATGATTTCATGATCAATAGTTCGTTTGATTTGAATAGCAGCACATTTTCATTCTTGTTCAAGTATTAATTTCATCACTAGTACATTTTAAGACCTTCTGAAGTGTTAAGTTTTGAAAATCATTATAGAGGACATAATTGCCTTAAAATATATACCCAAACTTGCCTTCTAAATTGTTCTTAAGACTTAGAAATAGGATTATCATTTGCATTAGGAGACAAACCAAGATAAAACCCCCCAAAAAAACAAGATAAAATTGATAAAAAGTAAGAAAGAGGTTGTCTTGCACATATAGTGCACCACACTTCATTAGCTTACGAATCCTGGATTGATAATTAATGTAGCAATTTATAACACACTAAATTGACTAAACATTTTGGCGTCATTACCGAGGAAGTGTAACTAGGTAGCCAATCTCTTACAAAAAAAGAAGAAGGGAAAAACTGATAACTTCTTCAAGTATGCTCTCCTTTTGCACCTAGTGTGATCTAGAGGATCAGAAAGATAATTATTAGCCTGACTTGAAAAGGAAAAAATAAAAAATAAAAAAATGACACGCATAGAGCAAGAGATTCTAGAGGAAGGTTTATAGCTAGGGCCAAGAGTTCGACTTTCACAACTCCAGATACTTCAAGGCATAAACAAGATTCACCTCCATCTACTCCCAGCCTTAGGATTCCTGGAATTCAAGGAGCAACAGCTGAATTAGAGGATTCTCCCACACTATCTACTAAATCTGATCTAGGAGAAGAACCTTTCTTCACTTCTACAGGGGAACATATTGTAATCAAAGAAGTAGAATCACTTGAAGAAGAGGGAAGGGGAGAAACTCTCTCTCGTTAACCCTTGATAAAAGAACCAGAAGACTCTGAAGAAGCTAACATGACGGAGGAAGTAGTAGATGGATTCGGAGGAGGGGGTAGAGGTAGAGGAAGAGGAAATAATGGAGGAAACAATGGTGGAGGTAGAGGTAATAATGGAGGAAATAGGGAAGGAGATAACTCATTTGGATTCCCTATAGTTGATGACGAAACCCATGCAACAATGAAAAGCATCTCACCATCTGTCCTCCCAAACTTTTATGGGTTGTGAAGTGAGGATCCTAAAACATTTCTATTTGAGTTTGAAGTCTTGTGCCAAACCTATGACTATATGGAAGACTCTCAAAAACTCAAGCTGTTTCCTTCAACATTGAAAGGAGCTGCATTGAAATGGTTCATGGGATTGGTCACTCAATCTATTAGGACTTGGAATGATATGAAACAAACATTTTTGGATAGATACCTAGACTATTGCATGCCCACCAATCATAAAGATGAGGTATTTAAAATGATGCAAAAAGAAGATGAAAACTTGGAGGATTTACTTGAACGATTTCAATACAACTTAAAGAGAGCAAAAATGAGTAATTTAGACGAGGAAACCTTGAAAGCCCTTTTATTGAAAGCCATTAGAGATGAATGGATAGACATTTTAAACATGATGGGGAAGGGAGACATTTCTCAACTTCCACTTTGTGACATAGCAAAACTATGTGTCCATCTCTCGAGGGGAAAATCTAAAACAAGAAAAGGGCCTAGAGATCCTTCTCTTATTAGAGAAAACAAATTTGCAACTGGATCAGTAAGTAGGGCAAAGATTGGCAATATGCTTGATGAATTCAAAACTGATATTCTAGGGAGCCTTAGTGAACAACTGAACACCCTTAAAATACAAAACAAGCAGAAAACAAAAGCTGATGCCTTGGCCATCTTTTGTCCAAAGTGTAGGAAGAAACATGCTCCAAGGGAATGCCCCTTGGATGCAAAAGTTGTAGAAACATGTATGATTTTCTCAGAAAGTCATGAGACCAAGGATTGTCCTTCAATCCCTGGGCTCAAAGCTGTCTTTCAAGAAGATCCAAATTCAGTAGAGTCCCTTTGTTTTGTTTCAAGAAGACCTTGGCAGGGGCAACAAAATCAAGGACTTATCAACCCTATGAACTTTCAGCCCTCGCCAAATTGGAATTCTTGGCAACAACCTTGGCCCCAACCTCAAAATCCATATCAATCATGGGCACAAGGGATGCAAAATCCTTATAGGAGATTTGCTCAATTTTATCAATATCCTCCATCTTTTCAAAATCAACAAAATCCACAACTTCCAAATCAAAACCCACAACTTTCATTGCCATTTCCACAACAACAACCTTCTCAACAAAATCCAAATCCTCAACTCTTGCTTCCATTTCAACAAAAGACAAATCAACTACCAGATCAGCCATTGCCAAATCCCAAAAACAAAAATCCTCAGAATTCTTACATGGTAGAAGGACAACAATTTCCTACCTATATGATTGTTCCTCTTAATGATATTCATCTCAGGTCTGGTAGAGTTTTAGAAAAACCTTCTATGGATGTTCAAGAGCAAGGTACTTCTGAGGAGGTTTCTCTTAAAGATAATAAAGGTTCTGAGGAAGCATTTCTTCAAAACCCAAACACTCGAAAAGAAAAAGAAAAAGAGTCAACCCCCAAAACTCCTATAGTTGAGACACCTGCATCTTCATCAACACCTCCTTTCCCTGAAAGATTACAAATTGACAAAGGGGTGGAAAAACAAATCTTGTTGCCTGACTATGATTTTCTAGATGAATTAAAGAATGTCTGTATCAAGATTCCCTTGTTACAAGCCATTAGAGAGTTTCCTATTCTAGCAAAGACAATAAAGGAGTTGAGTCTTAAAAGACCAGGAAGGAAACCGAGAGATACAAGAAGAATCCACCTGGTATGAAAAATGCAGATATCATGATGGGAAAAGTTACTATGCAGAAGTATGTAGATCCTGGTAGTCCAATGTCAAGACACATATAAATGGGATAGAAATTCCAAACACTTTGATTGACTTAGGGGCTGCTATCAACATTATGAGTAGATAGACTATGGAACAACTTAAACTTCCTAATCTTCTTCTTACACCCACCTTACTGCAACTTGCAGATAGATCAATGATCAAACCAGATGGTGTATTAGAAGATATTTCAGTCTCCTTAGATTCTTGGGAATATCCAGTAGTTTTTATGATTTTGACTCCCAAGAGTAATTTAGGAGGGCACCCGCTCATCTTAGGAAGACCTTGGCTAGCCACAACTGATGCTTTCATTAGTTGTAGATCTGGGGATATGTACATTTCTGATGGTAGTTCGACAAAGAAATTCAATTTGTATCCTCCAGCGAAAGCAATTACAAAAGTAGGAGACAATGAATGGGTCGATGATGAGGACAGTATACAACCTGTCTTTACCATTTCTGAAATTAGTGAAGATAGTCAAAGTCTGAACACATTAGAAAATTTTGAAACATCTTCAGAATATGACCACACACAATTTCAGTTAGATTCTGACATTGAGTATTTATCATCAAGACAAATGTCTCTTTACTCTATGGAAGAGTTCGGTAGTTTCGCCATTGAGATTTTTCCAGGTAAAACGTTGAATATCAACAAAAATTTGGAAAAGTCACAACAGGAAGAGCTAACCAAAATCTTGGAAAAGCACTCTACTGCATTTGCATGGGAGTATACTGATATGAAAGGTATTGACCCTAAGACTTGCATCCATCATATCTATATCAAGGAAAACAGTAGACCAATCAGACATCCTCAGAGAAGGATGAATCCAAATCTTAGGGAGATAGTAAAAGAAGAGCTCCAAAAACTACTCAATTTAAACTTCATTTACCCAATTTCAGATAGCCGATGGGTTTCTCCTTTGGCTATAGTACCTAAAAAGAATGGTAAATGGATGGTATGCATTGATTACAGGGAATTGAATAAAGCAACTTTGAAGGATCACTTTCCCTTGCCCTTTATCTATCAAGTATTAGATACATTAGCCGGCAAAAAGTGCTTTTCATTTCTGGATGGTTTTAGTGGGTATAATCAAATTCAGGTAGCACCTGAAGATCAAGATAAGACCACATTTACCTATCCATGGGGAAATTTTGCTTATCGAGTGCTTCCCTTTGGATTATGTAATGCACCCGCAACATTCCAAAGAGTAATACTAGGAATTGTTTATGATCTAATCCATGATTGTGTAGAGGTATATATGGATGATTTTATAGTTTATGGTGATTCGTTTGAAGAGGCATTAGAAATTTTGGAAAAAGTCCTTATAAGATGTAAAGAAATAAACCTTTCATTAAGCCATGAAAAATTCTTTATGATGTTTACTGAAGGTATTGTTTTAGGACATCATATTTCAGGGGATGGGATTAAAGTTGATAGATCAAAAGTTAAAGTCATCTCCAAGTTACCTATTCCAAATTGTCAAAAAGATGTTAGAAGTTTTCTGGGATTTACAGGATACTATAGAAGATTTATAGAAACTTCACCAAAATAGCATCTCCACTCTTCAAACTGCTTACAAAAGACTGTGAATTCAAATGGGATCCCGATTGCCAATCAACATTGGAAACTTTGAAAACAAGAATATCTGAAGTGCCTACCTTGAGAGGACCAAATTGGAAAATTCCTTTCCATATTTCTACAGATGCTTCAGATACAGCTCTAGGAGCTGTGTTGGGACAAAAAGATTTAGCTCCTTATGCCATTTACTATACCAGTAAAAATTTAACTCCCATTGAGTTGAATTATACTGTGACTGAAAAAGAGTTCTTAGTTGTTGTACATGCAATCAATAAGTTCAGACATTATATAATAGGCTATGAAACTTTTATTCATACCGATCATTCTGCGATTAGATATCTAATGAACAAACCTATTACTAATGGCAGAGTTACAAGGTGGCTCCTACTTTTACAGGAATTCAATATTACTGTGTTAGATAGACCACGGAAACAAAATATAGTAGCTGATTTCTTGTCTAGGATTCAGAATACTAAAGAAGATTCTCCTGTAGAGGACAAGTTTCCTGATGAATATTTACTTACAGTAAATACTAAGACTCCTTGGTATGCAGATATAGCTAACTATTTGGTTACAGGGAAACTGCCTCGACATTTATTTCCTAGTGAAAGAAGAAAGATTACTCAGGAGAGTTCAAAATATTCAAGGATTTCTAATGAATTGTTTAAAACAGGGCCAGACCTTGTGATCAGAAGATGTGTTAGGGAAGATGAAATGCCTGATATTCTCAAAGCATGCCATGATGAACCATGCGGTGGACACTTTGCTGACAAAAGGACAGTCTATAAAATCCTCTCTTTAGGATATTATTGGCCATCCATCTTCAAAGATGCAAAACAATATGTCAAAAGGTGTGACAGCTGCCAAAGAGTAGGTAAACCTACCCTTTCAAATGAAAAATGGGCTTTATATTTCATTGGACCTATTAACCCACCATCTAAACAAAGAAAGTATATATTGGTATGTACTGATTATGTCACTAAATGGGTAGAAGCCAAAGCATTATTTTCTGCTACTGAGCATTCAGTTATTAGTTTTCTTTATGAGGATATTTTTACTCACTTTGGTGTTCCAAGAGAAATTGTGATAGATCAGGGAAATCAATTCACATCCAACCTGGTGGAGAAGCTGATGGAAGAATACAAAGTCAAGCACAGAAAATCTACTCCTTACCATCCACAAGCAAATGGTCAAGTGGAGTCTACAAACAAAGTTCTTGAAGGCATCATTACCAAGACTGTTCATCTACACAGAAGCTATTGGGCAGAAAGACTTCTTGAAGCCTTATGGGGCTACAGAAATACATGGAGGAATACAACAGGATATTCTCCCTATGAACTTGTTTATGGGAAAGAAGTCCTGCTCCCCATTGAGTTCCAAGTTAAAACTTTCAAGATGGCAGTTAAGTTGGGAATGGATCTATCAGAAGCCCAAAAGCATAGAATGGAGCAGTTGAATGAACTAGATGATATCAAACAAGAAGCAATCCTAAGAACTAATCTAGTTCAATATCAAAGAGCTAAGTGGCATGACAAATACATCAAAGAGAAAAAATTTCAAGAAGGAGATTGGGCATTGCTATTTGATTCCAAGTTTAAAGATTTCAAAGGTAAATTTCAAACTCATTGGCTTGGGCCATATGAGATCGACAAAGTCTTTAGCAATGGAGTGGTAAGAAACAAAACCATTGATGAATATCAAACTCCTCTTATTGTGAATGGTCACAGATTAAAGATCTATCATAAGCCACTCTCAAAGGAGGAATTTGTCAAAATATTTCAGGATAATTCTGCAGTAAGGCTGGTGAAGAAGAATCCTTCTCCTCCACCAGCCTAGTCCTTGTTCTTTTTGTTAAAAAAAAAAAAAAAAACTTTGTATAAGCCTGAAAACCAATCACTGATTGGTAGTCTTATATAGAAAATACAGGGTGAAAATCAGAACCTTCTGACACCCTATATTTTCCAAAAAAAAAAAAGTCTCTCTCATTTCATAGTCTCATGTCACTTCACTTCATCTCAGTTCATTTTATCATCATATTCCACCAATAAAAGTCCTTTCATGACCAGTTTTCATTCACTCAGTCATCATTCATCCATCTCCATTCAGTCGTATGTCCACTGTGTCAGTTTCCATAGTTGAATTCAGTTTCCGCAGCTACAAACCGATTTCGTAGCTAACACTCTGTTATCCAGCACTGATAGTCAGATGTTAGCCAAATAATAATGGGAACCAAATGTAGGTATGACAAAGGAAAATATGTTGAAGATATAAAGCACCTAAAGCACTAGCAGGAAGCAGCTAATCAAAGGTTAATGAACGGAAGTGGCAAAAATTCCAAGGTATGAGTAAGATTCATTTCAAATAGCATTTTAAAGCACATTCTATATAGTTATGAAACAACAGCTCCATTATATGTAATGATTAGCATTGATAGCTTCCATAACTGCTCCACGATCTTTACATGATCCCTCCATGAACCGTGCATTAATTTTTAAATGTCCTTATGATCAACCTCCGAATTTAACTCGTGTTTATTGGTACGTTGCTGTTGAACCAGGTAATTATGAGGACGTAATCTATTTGATCACAGCTCTTCCCCACCGCACGAATCTGCAACCATTTTGAAAACATACTCATGCCTATTCCACAGCCTTCTATCTCAAAAGCTGAGTTCACTCTATTCCCATACTATTCCATTTGTCATTTCTGGCATGTTTACATCCCCGAGAACTCATTCTCATTACCTGTTCTTTGCTCTTTCATTTACGACTACTGGTTTTTCATTCCATTCCCCGCTAACACAGCCGTTTCATCTCCATCCATCCATTACTCATGTAGATGTATTTTAAGGCAGGGGAAAGGGATGGGTCTTTTGTTAAGAGCAGAACTGGAAGGGCCCAAATTCATGGAGGGGTATCCGCAATTGAAAAGCATACTAAGGAAGGCACGGTGGCTACAGTTCATCCAAAAATTCAGAGGCTACAATAAAGAAATTATGAAGACTTTTGCGAGGTCTTTTAATGGCGTAGAAGTTGAGGTTGGAGACCTTAAATTTTCTGTCACAGAGGCATCTATAGCAGCCACAATAGAACTCCCACAGGAGCGGGAACGGTGGTTAAAAAAAAAGCTTTTACGAGAGGGCCTAGAGGGTTATCCTACGCAATCCAGGTATGGATATAACCATTTTCAAACGTGGAATCCCTGTCTTTGCTTTATAAGAAAAGTGGGCTAATCTATTATTGATAATCCAGAAGTTTATTACATGTGAAGGACGATTTGGGTCCATGTATATGTACCACACCCGGTTGCTGATGAATTTTCTAGAAAATCAAACCCTCAATTTTCCTTACTTTTTATTGAATAACCTGAAAAAGATGTCCATAAATATCCAAAAGAATCTGGAGGACATAGAACCCCACCTGTACCATCATGGGCTTGTGAAAATTTTGATTGAAAAACAGTTGAAGGAAAAGAAGGACACCTGGGAACAGTTTTTGGTTAGAAACTTCTTTCAAGATCCACCTGAAACACCCGAGAGCAGCTCAGCAAGGAAGAGTAGGAGAAAGAAAACAAGTGTGAGAATTCAAGAAACTCCTACTAACATAGTTAAAGAAATTAATCAAGAAGAGAAGTTGTCTGAAAGTAGGAAGGAAAGAACTGAGGATAGGAAGCAAAGAAAATTAAAGGGAAAAGAAACATTGAAGCTTTCTATCAAACCCTAGAACCTTCCTCAGAAGAGGACCACCAAATACTTTCTAAAAGATTAGTTTATCTTCAAGAACAATCAGCTGTAGCAATGAGGAAAGGGAAAGGAAAACAAAGTGTGGAGAAAGAAGACACTAGCTCACAAAATTTAAGGAGGAGCTCCAGACTTAAAGGGAAATTGAGGACAGTACAAACTAAAGGGCCCCACTTCATTGATTTAGGAGGGGAAACACTGGAACAGCCTCCAACAATCCCTCCTAGCCGTAGCCCACATCATACTCCTATTTCTCAGCCAGATTTTGAGAACAGTCCTTCTTAGCAAGATTTTTGGGACAACCCAAGAAAGACTACACTTGAGATAGACCCAAACCAGCAAGAAATGTATGACTATATTGAGTCATTGGAGAAGACTGCCACAAATCCAGACACTTCATCTACCCAGCCTAATGCAGCACAGGAAGCTCTAATCCAATCACTGAAACAGGAAGTTTTTGAACTAGAGATCTTAAATAGACACATCAAGAGAGAAAACGAAACATTGAAGGAACAAAGCAGGTTGGATTAAATTATTCATGACAAAACTATGTTGCATCTTGGGCTGTGGCAGAAAAAGAATAGGAAATTGAAGAAAAAGAGCAGGAGGTTGAATAGAGCTCTTATCAACCTCAAATTCAGGTGCCTCATGAGAAAGCCTAGGATGACAGTGGTGCCAAGAAAGAAGAGAAGAAGACTGGATGTGTTAGCAGAGGTCTCAGAACACATGAATTGAAGGGAGGATGGTAAAATTTTTGGTTGCATGGGGACATGCAACACCTTCACAATGGGGGTATGTTGAGCCCTGAAACTACATCCCTCCTACACACTTTCCTAGACTTTTTCCTCTCACTAGTACCTCATAAGCTATCAAACATCATTGCATATTGATTTTAAAAGAGCATTTAAGTGGTTTTCTAACTATGTTTTTTTGTTTGTTGTTTGAATTAGATTTTTCTCATTAGCTACGGAATGTAGCTACTTTCGGCAGCTGATTCAACTTTCCGCAGCTGTTTTTGTTAAACTCTAGGTTGTAGGTGTCATCAGGGAAAACAAGGCACGTGGGAAATTTAAGAATGACCTGGACATGGATCGAGTCCTATTGGTTTAGCCGGATTCATTAAGGAAAGCCGTGGTCAATGGTGGTCAAATGGTGGTCCAATGAAGGAGTCCTACAGCAACAGGACTCTATTTTCAAACACGTCAAAGATTTGTGGCCATTCCTAGATCCCTGGGGTCATGTTGACAGCTGTAGACTGCCCCACGATGCAAATACAATAGCCACTTATGATAGATTGAATAATCTTGGCAACCATTATGCTAAACTTATGGACACTGTCCTTTTACGTGTCCCCTGTTGAAGTAGTTTCATAAGAAAATAGTTATGTAATTTTCCCTGTAAATAATGCATTTTCATACCCATAGAACTAGTTTTAGTTTTTGTTGTCGTTTTGTTGTTAGTCTTTGTACTGTGTCGTGAACTAGTCTTGTTTCTATAATTGGTTTTGCAATATAATCAGACTTTATTTTATATGACTGCGTGAGCATAATTCTAGACTGATAACCTATTGACCAAGGCTGTGCAGAGGACCCCTCAACACTGAGGTTTCATTTTCCTTATTGCTGTAAAGTTTTTATGTATTGTTTCCTTATTTCCATTGCACATATTTCATAGTTATCCACCTGTGTATATTTCATTTTTTATGGTATTAACATTTCATTCCTATAAATCATTTTTCAAGCTCTGTATATTGTTGCTAACACTGATCAGTGTGTGTGTGTGTTTTAGGATGGAGTAGGCCTGGGCATTTTTGCAATAACTAGTGACATAAGATTAGCCTCTCTGCTGATTTTTCTTTTCTTAGTTTTTTTTTAATTCCAGTTATGCTTTGATTTCAGTCTTATTCACTTGCTTTGTTAGTTAGTTTAAATATCAAATTGCTCATATCATTGACGTTATCTCCTAAAGCCATAGCTTAGACTACTTGGCAAGCTATCGGACTATGAATGATGTGATTTGATTTTAGTTTTACTTTTATGCAATTAGATATCAAACTGCTCATATCATTGACGTTATCTCCTAAAGCCATAGCTTAGACTACTTGGTGAGCTATCGGACTATGAATGATGTGATTTGATTTTAGCTTTATTTTTCTGCAATTAGATATCAAATTCCTCATATCATTTACGTTATCTCCTAAAGCCATAGCTTAGACTACTTGGAGAGCTATCAGACTATGAATGATGTGAATTGATTAGTTTGCAAGTTTTGATTTGTTGAGTGCAGTAGCTTAACTCATTTTTATTTTTGTATTTAGATAAGCAGCAGAGATAATGATTTCATGATCAATAGTTCGTTTGATTTGAATAGCAACACTTTTTCATTCTTGTTCAAGTATTAATTTCATCACTAGTACGTTTTAAGACCTTCTGAAGTGTTAAGTTCTGGAAATCATTATAGAGGACATAATTGCCTTAAAATCTATACCCAAACTTGCCTTCTAAAGTATTCTTAAGACTTAGGAATAGGATTATCATTTGCATTAGGAGACAAACCAAGATAAAACCCCCCAAAAAAACAAGATAAAATTGATAAAAAGTAAGAAAGAGGTTGTCTTGCACTAGTGCGCCACACTGCATCAGCTTACGAATCCCGGATTGATAATTAATGTAGCAATTTAGGACACACTAAATTGAATAAACAGGATGCAGTCAGCATGGATTTTATTTTGGATTTGCCAAAAACTCAAAGAGGATATGATTCTGTTATGAAACCAGCTCACAAAAAGATAGAAAATATAGATCAACGCCTTAGAGTTTAGCCTCTTCGAGGGGGATACCTCCTTTAAATTAGACAAATGAATGATTTCTTGATGATTCAAATGAAAAAACCTCCTTTCTATATATAGGAATCTAAGGAGTCACAATATAACCTAGCCGACCTAATAATAATAATATAAAGGCACAAAAATAACAATAAAGGGATTCTATGGGGCACAGTAATAACAATATGGAACAATAGGGGCACAACAATATTAATAAGGGATACAACTACAATAGTAATGGGGTAATCACTAATATTGTAGGGACCTAACATGCCCCTCCCCTTCAAAAAGGTGTTGTCCTCAATGCTTGAGTAGTTTTGGATGCTTCTATATAAAATTCTCATCCTTCCATGTGGAATCTTCAGTGGATAAGTTTTTCCACTTGATGAGATACTCTGAAATTGATCGATTTCATAGCTGTCGAGTTCTTGTTTTTGTGACTACTTCCGGTTCCAATATAATGTTTCCTTCCTCATCAAGTTCTAGCAATATTGTTTGAATTGGGAGCTTGTTGCCTATAACCTTCTTTAAACATGAAACATGGAAAACTGGGTGCACTCGAGAAGCTGCAGGAAGCTCCAATTTGTATGCCATAGTACCAATCTTTTGCAACACCTTGTA
>APFE031087848.1:0-11843 GCA_000404065.3 Pinus taeda | reverse complement strand
TATTTTTTCAAACCAAGCTTAAGCAAAAATTTTAAAAAATATACACACCTTTTTTCACTTTGTAGGAGCTCGATATTGCCTCTGATGTATCTCTGTAATTTTGGATCATCCAATTCTAAAATTGCAACCTGTAGTAGCCCTCTATGTCCTCTTTCCAATGCCACAAGTCTAATACCAATTGGATTCTCCAAGGAAGAGTTATGCCAAATCTCCCACAATGACCTGATTATAGACTAGTTCAGAAGAGCGAACTTGTATGATGTGCCATGTGTCCCTATTTCGACCTTTGCCTCTGAAAAATATATACAAGAAACTACAGTCCGTCCTCTTTCTATACCTTCTTATGAAATTTCAATCCAATGCTCAGAGAGAATGTTATGACGATTTTCCCCAAGTCACTTGTTTGGAATGTAATTCAGGGGTCTGCACAAATACCAACTTCCTCAGATCATATCTCCACAAATATAGCATGACAAGCTCTGAAATTCGGACCCAAGGTTCAGTGCGATTTCATCTCAAATGGTTTTTTTTTTCACTTCTGAAATTCGCAAAAAAAAAAGGTTATAGCGAAAATACCATGATGACTTATTTGAAATAGCGAAACCCTAGAATCCAAAGCTCTGATACCAAATGTAAACTAGCTCACAAAAAGATAGAAAAGATAGATCAACACCTTAGAATTCAGCTTCTTCGAGGGGGCAACCACCTTTACATTACACAAATGAATGATTTTTTGATGATTCAAATGACAAAACCTCCTTTCTATATATAGAAGTCTAAGGAGTCACAATATAACCCAGCCAACCTAACAATAATAATATAAAGGCACAAAAATAACAATAGAGGGATTCTATGGGGCACAATAATAAAAATATGGGGACAATAGGGGCACAACAATATTAATAAGGGATACAACTACAATATTAATGGGGTAATCACTAGTATTATAGGGACCTAACAAGTTGCATACTTTAAGGTGAACGATTTAGTGTTGTTATATGACAACAAGTTCGATAAATTCCCAAGGAAGCT
The DNA here is from genome assembly GCA_000404065.3 of Pinus taeda. NCBI lineage: Eukaryota > Viridiplantae > Streptophyta > Pinopsida > Pinales > Pinaceae > Pinus > Pinus taeda. The sequence goes on along the minus strand of APFE031087848.1, from coordinate 10,811 downwards.
CCAAATGCATTGGATGGGACTGTATGTTGTTAAGGAAATCACAGATGGTGGCACGGTGCAGTTGGTGAAACTGAATGGTGAACTTTTCCTAGGAAAAGTAAACAATAGTCAGTTGAAGCCATACACAGGTGGCCCAGCCATTTGACTAGCCGTTGGGGGTACAAAAGGCAACTGCTCAATGCATTGCCGATCTAGCATCAGTTCAGGCAAAGTTGGGAGGTCTCCATGCGAAGATCTATGCACTGACAGAGTGACTCGAGGGTGAGTCATGATACTTGTGTTGGGGGCCTGTTGGGCGTGGGATCCCCCAAGGGAAGTTTTGGGGCTTAAAGCCCAGATTTTGACTAAATTCGATGTAAAGGCTTCGCATTTTGTGGGTGAGGAGTGCAAACTTGTAAATTAATCATAAGGTTGTCCGCCCTCATTTTTGTAAATGTAGTGTCGACTTTAGAGATCTACGAGCGAGGCTCTAAGTTGTAAATAAGCAAAGGAATCAATTGATTTAAGTCTTATCTAAGTGTAGAGTCGAGTCTTGGGTCGTAAAGTAGGAGAAGGCTCTGTAGTTGAGTGCGCAAAGGCCTAGTAGTCCGCAGCTGAGTGGGTGGACCCCTGCAACTGACTGTGCAGGGTGAGTCGAGTCTGTAACCTTTGGAGAAGTAATAAAGAGAATTTTCATACCATTTCTGTGTATCTTTTTCCTGTTTTATGCATTGAGTATATTGGGTATGAATTGCATTTCTACTGTTTATATGCGCGAACTTATAATTGTTTACACAAAGTTAACTAATAGTTATAAGAAGATAAGTAAGATCCATAATGTAACTTGGGGAATTAGCACAGATCGCTGCCTAGGCAGCGCGAAATCACGTCAGCCCCTGGTGAGGGTTGTGCGGAGGCGATTGTAATAGATCACGAAGGTCTCGCAGGTCAGGACAGTGCGCGAAGTGACCTGCATGAATCTATTCACACTTGGACTAAATCGACCCCTCAGACATCTCCAGGGTGCAAAAACTTGGTTCCAGCATCCCCCCATACTGTTTTGGGTGAGACCTCAGTCAACGCTCCATGGGCTGTTTCTGAAAGGGCCAATAGTGTAGGTATTTGTTTGCCTAATTAACTTCAAACCTGGGTCAGGCCCCCTCAAGCCAACATGGATTGAGGTCACTCTAGCTTTCAAAAAGACTACAAATGAGTGAAGTATTCTTTCTTTAGGAAAGTTTGAAAAAGGACATCCATAAATTTATAGCTAAATGTGAAGCTTGCAAAAGGAACACGAGTGAGTTAGTGAAGACTCCAAAGCAAATGTAGCCACTACCTATCCTAAGCACTATATACAACTTTATAAATATGTTCAGTTTTTTTCCTTACCACGCCCATCTACACTTTCCACAGTGTCCCATGTCTTCATATATCACATTTTTGAGTTACATGGCATGCCTACTTCCATTATATCAAATCATGACCTTACTTTCACTAGAAAATTATAGCATGAGTCTTTTAAACTGCAAGGCACATAATTGAACATGTCAATAACATATCATCCCGAAATGGATGATCAAACCAAGGCGATCAACAAATTCTTGGAAACCTACTTAAGATGTTTTGTAGCAGACTAATAACAACAATGTGTTCAATGGTTACCCCTTGGAAAATGGTGGTGCAACACCACTAATTAGCGAGCCACTAAAATGCACAATATGAGGTTGTCTAAGGCCAAAAACCTCCTTCAATTACCTCATATTTATTAGGCACATCCAGGTTCAAGAAGTGGATTGTACACTTAACACTAATGCAGTCATTCTGCACATATTTAAGGACAATATTTTTCTGGATCAAACACAAATAAAGCAATATATTAATCATCATCACTCTACGCATTATTTTGATATGTTTCACAAAGTTTTTGGGACCAAGGAGTGCTAGAATGGCGAGCTGCACAAAGGGAATGTCTAGGAGCACCCTTGAATTTTAGGAAAAGTTAGTGGGGTCGAGGGGATGTTGAGGTCCCTAGCATAGGGGTCGCCATCTCTAAAATTGCAAAATAATAAAACAATAATGATAAAATCTCAACAATAACAATTCATCCATGCAAATCCATCATTGTGAAGTCCAGTGGAAATGTTATAATTCGGCCAATCCTAAAATCGTGAAAATTATTAATTCTCTTGAATTATAAATGGGATATGAAATTTTACTTTCTCCATATGAAGTATGATTAAAGGAGAATATCAATTTTACTTTAAGAATTTAATATTATCAGTAATTACCAATGTCCTAGATTCCTCAAAGCTCTTATTTTTGTTCTATCTTCATGGATTGTTAAACAAAAAAATGGGGGGAGCAAACAATCGCCCCCCTTCTTGGGGAGGGGCCCACTCAGACATCTCCTATTTGGGCAAATACATTCCCCACACTAGGAAAATGTTTCCCCATGTGTTTCCTAAAGTTTTTCACAAAGGGGAGTGTGAGAAAACATTTCCACGTGTTCACCCATCCTCATAGCATGGGAAATGGGGGGGTGCACCCCCCACCTTAAGGGACGCATTCCCATGGAACATTGTTATTTTGAAGAAAGGAATCAATTGTTCTGTTGCCTCCAATCTTATAAGAAAACCTCTCTCAAAGACAAGGAAACCCAAAAGCTAATGCCAAAATTCTATGCACCTTATGAGAACCCCAATACATTGGATAAGTTTCATATCGATTAGCTCTTTTGACCCACTCTAAGGTTAACTCAGTCTTCCATGTCTCCCACTTGGTTTTAGCGTCAAAAGCCTAGTCCAAAAAATGATGAAAATGGTTCTATTTAGTTACAATTAGAGATATTACTAAATCACAAAAGAACATAAATTTCACTAAGACATAATTCTAGAAAAGCCAAAACCCAATACATTAGAAAAATACATTTTTCCAGTTAATTTTACTTAAAATTTAGCCCAAAATCTAGAAAAACTGTTAAAATTGTAAATGTTACTATAATAAAATTCCACAATGCAATAAGAATTCCTTTCCAAAATTCGAAAAATAAAATATTTTGGCCTGTGGGTATCTATCAAGGAGAATAGTATGGACATATGTGAACCTGGAAAGTACGGAAAATAAGACAAACGAAATTTAAGGTGGTGAATAGGCAACTCTCGGTGCAATCCACGCACAGTCTGAACATGAATCCACAGAGAATAGATCGCATATATGCAAACAACAGGGAAAAAGACAGACAGCAAAAGGATGTGAGACCAGCATAGGGCCGAGTAGGGACATAGATAGCAAGAAGGGCGCCACATAGGTTAATTATGGGGGAGAGAATAGGGTTGCAAAAGGGAGAACAAGCGTGGGGTGTGGGTTATCCGTCAGGTGCTCCTCAGCCGGTCATTAGGCGCACGCATTTGCAGCACGCGAACAAGAGTTACTTTCAAGTTCTCCTTATCCAGGTACTTAGCCCGTTATTGCATGAAAAGGCAGATGACGAACTTTTCTCCTCGCTTCATCATATGATAATGATCCGTAAGGTTAGGTCATTATACCGAAATTAAAAAGCACTATTAAATTTCTAAATTTTTATCATTATTTTGAGTTGGTAAATTTCCAAACTATTATTTTGAATGGTAGTTAGTCCATGTTTCTCGGTAGTTATTGTGACTACATGATAGATTCCGAGACCCCTCAGCCTGACTCGGAGAAATCGCATATGGACCAAGGCTTTAATGTCATGTTAAATTTTTCATTACATCAGAATTATGTTAAGTTTTTTCATTACACCAAAACCAGCTATAATAAATTTCCAAATTCTTATCGAATCTTTAGCATTATCTTGAGTGTCCCAAAAAAATCGATCCCCATAAATTTGATGGTTAGTCCAACCTGATCTACCCAGGGCAAGCAAGGGCATGAAACGAAGCGAATCCCTCTCCACCCTGCTGCTCGAGTCTCAACTTTCGCCTAACCGAACCTAATGCCATTAAAACAAATTTCTGCATGCTCTAATAGATGAAAGAAATGGATAGATCAATGCTGCTGGGAGTGGTCGTACGCCTACCTAGTCAAGACTGATCAGTTCAGTAGTGTTAAAGACCATTCGGCACAATCTGGATATATTGAAGTGGTTGGCTATATGCTAGATGTTTTTCATTGATTAGGTATCTCACAAGAGATAACGTAGGTGGTGTGAATGAATTAATTCTCATTGATTAGGTTTCTCAGAAGAGATAACATAGGTGGTGTGAATGAATTAACTCGTAAAGATGGATTTTTTTGTTAATTAAAAATATCATGTCTGAAGCAACTCTCAAACATACATAATCTTGCCCACTGTCCAGAATTGGTGGTGTGAATGAATTAACTCGTAAAGATGGATTTTTTTGTTAATTAAAAATATCATGTCTGAAGCAACTCTCAAACATACATAATCTTGCCCACTGTCCAGAATTGGTATCATGGAATACCCAGGATTGGAGTGGTATGAGAATCCTAGGAAAAAGGACCGAACATAATGCCACTGTAGGTAATTTTAACTAAAGGAGGTCAACCACAGTGCAACAAAACACGGTTTATAAGACATGATTGTAGTAGTGAAACTTGGAATTACATGAATCACATGGCAGTGAAGCACCAAGAATCACTGATTTCCACGATAGGAAATTTAGTTTATGAGATAATTGGATTGGTGAAGTTTGACTTGACTACAACAGAGGTTTGTTTTGTCTGCAAATCAGTGTGATTTTTTCCCCACTGTTAGAGATTCGGTATTTAGTGGTGGATCATTTTAGCGGCAACGCTTTAAAAGAAATGGTTGACTGACTTTACTAGAACAGCCGTTTGTCTTGCCTGCAATCAGTGTGTTTTTGTTTTTTCCCAGTGACAGGGATTCGGCATTTAGTGCTGTCATTATAGCAGCAACAGTTGAAAAAAACTGGTTGACAGTAGAGATTTTGATATCAAAGACACGGGTATTTTCTCAGACCTTTCTATTCTAAGGAGGTTTAAGATGGTTGATTGCCTACCTAACTTGAAAAAGACAAAAGGTAGATGCATAACGTGTTTCGTTGGAAAACAAGAGTTTTATAGAGATGGGAGCAAATACACCATTAACTTTTTGTTGAATATTTTTCAAAAAAATCTTAGTTATAAGTTAGGTGTTTTTTTTCATCGTTTTTTCAATTATGTAGCGGAGAGGAACAATTTCGTGTGTTCATTAAGTTATATATAATTGAGTGTAGAAGAAGAAATAATAAAATATGTAACCAAAAACATGACAGAGATGCTCTTGTAAAGATAGTTTAATTTCAAAATAGATATTGAGATTAAGCAATGTATATAACAATGTGATGGCGATTTCAACAAAGTTGTTAAAGTTGTTAAAGTAGCTATACCTGAAGAGACTTTGATAGGTGAGGATCTTATGTTAACATATCCAAAATTGATAGGTGAGGATCTTATGTTAACATATCTAAAATCTTGTATCAATTGTATTTGATAATGCTAGAAGCAAAAAGTTGTTTGTGGGATATCTTGATAAAGAAAATGCATATAATGTTTTCGAGCCCTACACAAATAAAATTGTTGCAAGTAGAGATTTGAGGAACAATGGAAGTCCAGATATGAATCAGATTAACGATGGTTGCCTTGGCACTAACAAAGTGGATATGCATGGAAAACTAGCCTAGAAGGTTAAAGATGTCAATAATGCTCCAAGAGAAGCAAGAGAAGATGTTGGTCCAAACAATGAGGTAGATGAGAAGGACCGTGTAGCTCCCATAGCCTAGTGATGGAGAAAGAATCGGGAAGGCTTGAAGATGCGAACAAAGAGGAGTTTCCACATTCAATTGATGTAGATGTAATGCTAGATAGTGAAGGTAAGCAATATGTTCAACAACTTTTTTATTTGGTGTATGTGTATTTGTCTACTTCTTCAATTGATGTTGAATATTGGGTTGATGATGAAGAAAAGTCTAGATAAACATGCACAGTTCTTATGATGAAACTGGTGTGATCCATGATGAAGTTAGATGTACTTGGATTATTTTCAACCATGAAAACATATTTAGATTAGTAGATGGATGTAAAGAGGCCACACAACCAACCACAAAATGATGTGGCTTGATAACTTGAATTTGCAAATCAATTATATGAGATGGTGATCAACCACAAAAGGTGAAAATTTAAAGCATGGATAAGACTTTTACAAGGTATGGCAAGCTCGAAAAGCATAGTTTGTGAGTTATAAAACAATTTGGTACCTAAGTGTGAAAGAATACATTTTCTTGAAGTTGGAGTTAACTTCTACCACCATGTTATATGTGTTGAAATCGTCTCATTAAAGAGCCCAATGATTCACAGGGGGTTTGTGAGGTGTTTTATGTTACATCAACCACATTAATTACATGTCATATAATGAGTATCTATATTCAGTTGATCACAATGTCAAAATTTGTCTCTAGTGCATTTGAGAGGTCAATTACAAATATCTTTAACACATTCAGTATAGTTAAGTTTATTGATGTGGGATAAACATATATTTTCTATATGACCATAGAGAGGGGTCTATGCATGGAGTTGGGTTACACTTTTTGGAAAAGAGAGGGTGTGTTTAGGTTAAAAAAGGGAGCTCGATTGAGCCACTTCAAGTGCTCGATCGAGCCCTTTTTAAGTGTTCGATCAAGCTGCTTGAGGGCTAAGAGACAACTCGGTTGAGCATTAAAAAATCCCATCAATTGAGCTTATGTTTAACCTAAGTTACAGGAGCTTAATCGAGCCGCTGATTCTTATTACAAGCCTGACCAAGGTCTGCGCAAGCCATTTTTTGTGTTGGTCGTGAGGAAGAAGGAGCTCGACCGAGGGTTTTAAAGCTCAAAGGAGATGGAGGAGCTTGATCCAGCTACTCAACAACCCCGCCATCAACCCAAAGGCTCAAGCCAAGGTAGGGTTTTTATCTTTTTTGTCTATTTTATTTAATTTTTCTTGCAAAATAAAATAAATTAATTTGAAATAGAAACCCACCATACAAAAACCACCATGAAAACCACAAAAAACAACCTAGAAAACCACAAAAGGTCACCAAGAAAACCCTTGAAAACCACCAAAAAACTCTATAATCTAGGTTTTAATTAGTTTTCATTCATTGTATGAGTTTTCAGTAATTACAATGATAACTATTTATTATGATTTTTTTTTTGTGATTTTGAATGGTAAAATTTTTATTTTCTAATTATTTTAAGTTTTAAAGTTTTTTTTTAGGAATTTAGTGAAAAAAAAATTGTTTTTTCTTATGATTTATTTAAATAATTTTAAATTGCAAACAAATTTGACCAAAAATATGCCAAAAGAAACTCTAAAATAGAATATAACAAGAAATAAATAATTAAAACTTGGATTAACATGATGAATATGCGTTGCTCATGGTGAACCTCTATTTATCAATAATTATTTATTTATTTTAAAATTATATTTTAAATATTCTTTTAATGATAATATAGTAGTTGGTTTAAAAATTAATTGTAATTAAATAAATATTAACTAAAAAAAAGTCAAAAAACTAGAAATTTTGGTTAATTTATATATATATACATATATATATAATATATATGACATAACATAATTATATACATTAAACATAACTAGATAACTATAATTTTAAATGTATATATAACTAGTTATCTAGTTATGTTAAATGTTAAGTTTGGTAGGACTACATCTTTTTCATGTCCAATATATCATCCCCATCGAGGCAGGGAATTGAACCAGTGACTTCACATCAAGGAGTGCCTTAACAGAGCACCCGATCACCATCCATCCAAGACCCTGTGGACATAGTTCTATATAATATAATTATTGGAAATATTGAGAGGGAGGTGAATCAGTATTTATTTCAAATTGTTAAGATTACTAGTTAAAATTCTTCACAATGATAATTAGAAAGAATAAATAATAACGGTTTTATTATAAACAAGTGGGGACACCAATCCCCTTTTACAAAAATTTGAGTACAATGATGTTTGACGGCACCAACCCTTCAATCTTCCAGGCTCCAACATGTTGCCAAGCACCAACTTGGACTTTTGTGAGGCTCCAACCTCTAGGGCTCCAACTCTACCTGTTTCAAGACTCCAACCTGACTTTTACAAGCTCCAAACCCTAGGGCACCAACCTTCAACCTTCTTAATAAAGATAGATATGTTACTTACTCGAATTTCTCCACAAATATTGTTTTTTCATTTCACTTGTCCTTTAGTTCCAAAACATTGAGTGCTTCACTATCCAAGGTTCAAAATCCTTTATATACTTCTTTAGATGATCATGATGAATGATGCCACCAAAGTCATTCCATTATTATATCTTCACTGATTTATCCTCAAGTGTGTCACTGCAATAGGTTTTGGTGGGATTCAAGCTCCTATAGTGAAGTCTAAGCTTACTGTAGAGGAGTCTGAGCTTCTTTGACTTATCTAAATGCTGTCCCATAGTCTTATCTCCAGTGAACAACTTACATTCTCCTTTTATCATAGGTCCGAGGGTATGGTAGATCACTGTTGATGACTAACTCATTTCGTCAACGAATGTGGGCCTTCTGATCTCCTGATCTCTTCTGGGTATTGTAGTAATCGTTTTCTGTGTGAATTTGTCTCGATTATTAATGGAATGCTTCAGATATTGCTTGTTTACAATTTCTTGACTATTATTATAATACTTCAAATATTATTCCTTCGTAGTGGATGAAGGCCTTTTGAGTTTCGATCCAAGAGGTTAGAGATTTCTTCATATACATCTTGAAGGTTTACAAAGCCTTGTTATATATCAAGCATATTGTTCCTTATTGTCGGTCTGAATGTTTCACAGTTTCGAGAGATTTTGTTTCATCAATTTTTAACCCAATCAAAATTTGCTTCTTCTTCTCGGCCTTAAGATTCTTTTCCTCGGTGTTGTAAAGTTCACAAATTGTGAACTGTATCTCACTCTTTGTGATGGATGACAGAGTTGGATAATAGAAATGAAGGTATGTAGTTTTATTTATGTACATTATGTTATGAAAATGAAGGGATGTGACCCTTGGAGGGAGGCCAACATGACGTGGATGGGTATCGAAGGTTTGGGTATCAGAACCTTTAACATGACACAACGTACAAAACTTGCGATATAGGAAAGTTATGACGCAGTGGACATGATATTATATTAAAATATTATGATAAATCCAATCGGGTCCACAACCATATCGACAATCAAAGATTAGGTCTTATCGAAGGTGTCATTTCAAAAGTTCTGATAAAGTGGTGGATGTGATTTGATAATTAAATCGTAATTAAATCAAGTCGGGTCTACATATCATAAGTCAGAGAAAATAGAAGGTTATTGCATATCGAAGATCGAAGGTTTTGAGTTGTGAAACACAATAAAAAACGTCGATATGATATTTCTCTGATAGGGTTTTATTATAGCGTTGTGTTATATTATATGCGTTGAAACTTTAGTTAAAAGGTGAGTTTATTACTCCAACAATGGATTATTATTCAAAGGCCTGATTAAAGTCACATGATAATATATGTCATCAGGAATGTCATCAATTATAATCCTCCAATAGTGCAACATCTTATATTTTCATCAATGACAATTATTGACCAACAATCTCCCCATTTGTCATTGATGGAATCTTCTTTATTTTAACATTCTCTCCCCCTTTAACATCAATGTAAAATGGGGTGCCCAAGTAATCCCCCTATCAAGTTACTTCTTGTCATGATTCTTCCCCAGTCATGGTGCTTCTACCTTGATCGATTCATTTTCTTAATGTAATGCAAGAGAAATGACCCCCATCTTTTGGTGAAGATATTCAAATGCTTCTCGTGGTAGGGGTTTTGTGAAGATATTTTCAATTTTATCCTTTATATCTATATATTCCAGCTTGATATTTTTTTTAGCAACTTCTTCACAGAGAAAGTGGTATTTGATTGGAATATGTTTGGTCTTTGAGTGTATCACTAGATTCTTTGAAAGACTGATGGCATTGGTGTTGTCACAATAGATGGTGATTGGTTGATTAGTCTCTATGTTGACATCTTTCAATGCTTCCTTCATCCACAATATTTGTGTACAATAATCTGCAGCAATTATATATTTGGCTTCAGTTGTGGAGAGAGATATAGAAGATTGTTTTTTGCTGAGCAAGATACTAAACAATCTCCCATGAAGAATGCATTTCTGCTAGTACTTTTTCGATCATCTACGCTTCCAACCCAATCATCATTGGTGTAAGTTGTCATGGTAAGAGTTGTTCTTTTGGGATACTGTTGGGAACGGGTTCCCCCAAGGACAATTTTGGGGCTAAAAGCCCATGTTTTGGGACAATTTTGTAATAAAGTTGTAAATTCTCCGCATTTTGTGGTCGCAGAGCGCGAAGGTGTCAAGTGTCATAAAGGGTTGTCTGCCCTTATTTTGTAAAGTGTAAAGTCAGCTATAAATATCCACCCAAGTAATTTCGCTCTAAGTAGCTAGAAGCGAAGAATGAAGTGAAGAAAAAAGCATTAGAGTCTTGGTAGAGAAGTCCACGTGTTCTCGAGTCTTAGCATAGGTAGAGGCTCTACAACTGAGTGCACAGAGGCCTAGGGTTGAAGTCTGTAGCTGAGTGCGTAGACCCCTAAAGTTGTGTGCGCAGGGCAAATAGAGTCTGTATTGATTCGAATTTAAACAGGAATGCAATAAAATACAGAGATAACCATATACACAAAGATGCAACGGAAATAATGCTTCATTTCATTAATGGAAAATACCGAAATATGTTTACAACCAGAATTGGAAATAAACCAGCTAGGGCGATGGTAGCT